>JXWZ01011257.1:0-13797 GCA_000956215.1 Anopheles farauti No. 4
TTTTTTACAAAGTACGGTTCAGTACTTGAGTTTGGTTCGTGTGATCAGTTGGTATAATCCAAATTCGCTTTCGGCTGAGAGTAGTTCCGCCTTTTCCGTATCTGGCGCTGCCGTCGACGAATGTCATCGTTTTCGGTGTTTCATGGCGATGATTTTTATCTTAAAATTAGGCGCGATCTAAAAAAAATAATTGTTTTACTTTATAATCACACAAAACAAAAACTTCCAGTAACACTATATGGTTCAATTCATTAATGTCACATGCTACATTTATTTAGATGGGCACGGCAAGGAATGGAAACCTGGTGGTAAAGTCGCCCGAGTACAACGAAACACGCTAGGCAAGGAAAACAAAAATAATCCCTTCTACTGTAAACGGATGCGTCCATGCAAATTTGTCGCAAGCAGGAACTGAATGCAGGAAAACGCACTCGATGTTATTTATACGCATGCATTTATCGCGATTGGCGGTTTCCCGAAATAACCGTTGCCGATAGCCTTCAACCGTGAAACGTTGGTCGAGATGCAAGAAAAAGTGCATCCGTCTCCCGGAGAAGTGCGTTGCGCGAACGGAGTTTAACAGTCGGCAATTGACACGCGTTCCTGCAGCAGCGCAAGGTGTTTTGAAGCGAATGTGCATAAATGCTGCATATTTGTGACGTGTGAAGTGCTTACAATTCGGTTAAAAAATAAACTAGTGTAAAGGTATTTTTGACCACCTAATGTGCAAACCCCCGGTTGTCCTTACCATTCACAACCTAATTGTTGAGTAGTTCAACCCTGCGATCTTCCTGTCGCACATTTGTTACGACGGATCGAACGACACGATAAATACGTACTACAACCGGTGTGACCCAGTGCGCACGGTGTGAACTTAGTCAGGGTCAAAAGCACACCCTAAAGATTGGAGATTTTTTTCCCGCGAACGCTTGCACAGCGATTATCCTGTCTGGCGCGAAGGTTAAGCGGCGAAGAGCTGAATGCTGTGCGTCATAAATCGGTGCAATATTTGCCATTTTTGTAGAGTTTCTGTCAATGCCGCTACTACACGCACTGCCGGAAGGCTGGATTCCACGTGAAGGTCGATAAAGAAGTGAGATGAGTGAAGATCGTATTGGAAAATACAATAATGACATCTGTCAGGATAATGACTGGCAAGACTGAGTGTGAGAGATGCAGTTTGACTACAGAGATGATCGACTTGTACCAAGAGTGAGATGGTAAGCAGCGTTTCTCATGCAGTTAGGGAGAAATCTATTCTATCATATTTATAAAAATAACTAAAGCACGTGCTACCGTATGTAAGTACGGTGTGAGGGAAATGAGCGATGATGAAAAACAGAAGACAATCTTCCTCGCACAATGTGTCCGATGCCTCTGCCAGGGTCAAACGCATCTTTCGTTTTGCCCATAGACGAACAACAAAAACAAATATGCGAAATGAAGCGCAGCGTGCGAGACGACTCTGGTTTGCCGTGTTTTCACGCACACTATCCACCCACTACACTCCGACACTATCCACTACAGTTCGACCGATTCCTACGGATGCTGCGCAAGTGCCATATGCGCATTCTGTTCCCCCTTCTCCGCTCCGAAACGTCACGTCCACCGCTGAAATGCGTACGGTTTATTACCAACACACTGTCACGCTGCCATATCGCGCCGGACATGACATCGGCTGTGGACGTTCCGCGCTCGGTTCGGCTCAGTCAGTCGGTCGTCGTTCGAGCATTAGGCAACATTTACTTTTAATTTTAATATTTAAGTAGCTCTAAGTGTAACACTATCGAAACGAACAAACAAGCGGAAAGTTTATCATTTTTGAAACCAACGCAACAACAAACCACAACGAAATCAAAACACGAAGAGTTACCAGAGCTTGCCGAGTAAAAAAATAAAAAAAAGGAAATAAGAAAATTCATATCGAGTGTGTGTGTGCATCCACTTCGAATAAAATCGAAACGAAACGAACAAACAAAAAAAAAACAATCTGCGCGTGCCAAAAGTGAATCATCTCGCGAGTGACCCATAACATTAATCAATTGAGAACAAATAACCTAACCTCAAGCGAGTATCGCACTAGCGAACGAAACGAAACAAAAAGCAAATTATTATACTTATTTTCTCGAAACAAACGGTGAGTGTGTGATTTTTTTTTATGTTAAGCAAAACACGGTTTTAAGTTTAGTGCGAAACGTGTAACACATTTTGCGTTCGTGAATCTTGAGTTTGTATTGTGAAATTACCTATCGTTCGTGCATGGGCGAACAACATTTCCTCAACAAGTTACCGAATCTACCGTAACTTCCTACGGTGGGAAACAATAAGTGAATCCGGTTTTTGCAAGCAATATCCTGCCCGCCGGTGCGATTACTCGTGCAAATTCCTACGCGTGTAGAACTTTGATAAGAAAGAACAAAAAATACACATACCAAACACGCCACAGCGTGTGAAAGAAAGCAAAAAAGAAAAACTCAACTAAAGGTGCGTGCGACCGTCCGGAAAGTGACCGAACCCCGAATCCCATCGCAGTGCGTAAAGAAAAGGTTGGTGTTGGTTTTGGTAAAAATAATTAAAATCCTCCCCTGCACTCCTCGTCTCACCGCGCACCCCGAGTAGGTCCGCGTTGGTGACCGATGGTGAAGTGTAAATAGGTAGTTATGTTTCGTCTGGTTTCGTTTATGTGTGCGTGTGTGTGTGTGTATCAGCAAATCTGTAGGACCTATTCCTAGCACTTATTTCTCCTAGCACCATCCGCCATATGGCATCTGCCCACAGAACGGACCCTGACGGCCGATCTGGCCGATGGCCAATCTGATGATGCCGGGGGTATGATGATGTACTCATTACGTGAGGTGTGATTGGTCATGTGGGTGACACTTGAAATGGTAATAGCCATGCGTACGTCTTTTTCAGTGGACGAAGATATTGCTGCTTAATAGTCGGTCCCTCGGGTATCTTCAACACGAAATCGAAGTTGGGTTCATTCAAATCAAAGATTAAATCAGCTTGGATATGAAATTGTAATACGTTCGAAAGAATTGAGATACAGTTTAAAAGAGCTCCACTTCGAGTGAAGACTGTCGTGTCTCTACAAGTTGGCGTAAAGACGTGATGCAGTTGTTTAACTCCCATACACAATCATGCTGTACCGGATTTTACGTTGTAGTACACGATCTGCACCTCACGGAGATTAGGTCACACTGTTCAAGCTGGCTGTTCCAACGACTCCAACCGTCTCCCTTTTGTTAGATCATCAAAAATCCCTTTTTCGGTGACACCTCCACCCGACGCCCGAGAAGGGGATTGTGTTTCGTTTTGCTTGCGCCTAGATTTACTCCCACACGCGAACAAACGAAGAACATGCACTGCACGGTTGGTTCAACATCGGATCAATCGGATCACGCGCTATTCCACACACCGGAGAACGACGACTTCGGTCGAACTTTCATCACCCCCAATAAGATCCAAAAACGGTAGCGATCCTTGCGGTAGCTGAAGCTGACGAAGTGGCACTCAATCAGCTCATTAAATTACCTACGTCTCACCCCCGGGCGGGGGTTGACCTGCCGGACCTCTGGAGGAGGCCAAACACTAGTGCGACGAATTGCGAACGACCGAACGTTATTGACAGTTCGCCCGGTCGCCTCCTCACGCCGTTGAGTGTGTAGAACGCCCCGGCCCAGATTACGTCAGACGGCGTGCTCTGAATGGGCCACGAAAAAGACGCCACGGACGGCGACGATGTTCTCGGCGCACTTGTTGCCGATGATGCGTGCGCTGAGATGAGATTCTCAGCTGCTTGTTGTTCTAAATTTGGAGAAATTTTCCAATCCCTGCCCAGATCGGTAGCGGTGGCAAGGTTGACGCCAGTCGCTGCTTGTTGCGTAGTTCGAGACTTGATTGATTTCGCACTCCCCACACAGCGACGACGGGGAACTAGATCAAACATAGTTCGGTTCGGTTGCGAATGTGTTTTGAAACACACGCAATCTACTTCCGGATGATAGACAGCGGAATGCGTTCTCGGTTGGACACGACAACGCCCCGAAAGCGGTAGCTGCTGTTGGTCCGGTGTCGGTCGAAACCATCCTTCATGGTAATCGGTCAATTAATTTTAATTCCGCAATAATGCACCACACGATCAGCGCAATCAGCCGTCGTGGTTGGCTTTGATGTGCGCATAGTTGGGGCTTGGTGTTGCACTAGCTGAGACCGAACTATGCCGTGAATGTGACAACGCTTCTCGTTTCTTGCAGCGGGACGTGCTTTAAGGCAATGATGCATTGTCTCTGGGGCGATTATTTACTGCTCGTGGGTTCTACCAAAAAGGGTAGCTACGGGCAGCTGTTTTACGATACAGCTGTAGTGTGTGCTTGGGAATGTACGAGGATTGTCCGTTTGGGGTAATCGTTTTTGAAACACCTTCTCCGATCTAACCTAGTAACCCATGTTTCCATTTCTGCACAGCAAAACTGTTTGTTCGCAAACCGCGACTCGCCAGCAGCATAAATTCGTAATGTAATAAAAATGAATAGTTATCTGTTTACAGCTGGCCAACTGGGGGCTTCTGTTCTGACGCTGTCGGTGGTTGTGAAATGCCGTCGCTTTCATTCGCATCTGATGATCGCACGCGGTATAACGATGCGCAAATTAATACTCCCACATTCGCACCGGCAGCGCCGGGGCGGAGGCAGAATATTCACAAATACTTCATCATCGCGAGAAAGTGCAACCCCGGGGCCGACGATCCAAGCGCGTCGGTCCAAAAATATCGGATAGGCGCAAAGCGTTTCAATGGAAAATGGAGCGGTAGCGGCCGCTGACGTGTTTGGCTGCGGTAGGGCGATTGAATTTCGAAAAATAATAATCGCAAATCGCGTGTGTGTGTGTGTTGGGTTGTGGTTTCATTTCCTGGGAAATACTGAAAGATGAATTTTATTTGCTTTCTTACTTGGACGAACGTGTCCGCACGAACAGATCTGGGGCATCTGGGGCATCTGGATGTTAGGGCAATTGTAGAATATCCTCTGGAAGCAGTACTCGGGTTATCTTGCTATCGCAGCACCTTGCATAAACGCGGTACGGTTTGTTTGACTAATTGAGATGATTGTAGCACCGTGTACAAACAGAAGTACAAACATCATCCACTTCGCCTTTCGCCACACAGCGAGAATAAAGTACTGTCGCTTCTGCCGACTACTTATCGGGAAGCAAACATACCCACTGACTCGGCTTATCACTTAACCCTTGCCGATCGTTTTTGGAGCACAAAGAACAGCCGCCGCACGCCGGTGCGTCTCGTTGCAGACGGTTCGGTTTTGTTTTCGTTGCGTTCGTCTAAGCCAATACGGCAGCTGCAGAACGATCGCGGCGCTATAAATATCGACACTGGCTGGCCGGCGTTTCGAGATCTCAGTGTCATCGTCGTTGGGCCGCACGGGGCGGTCAAACATCTTCTCGGTTTGACGCATCTCGCTTACCGCACCGCATCGCATCGCACACATGCGTTGTTTCCACCCGGTCGATCAGGGTTTGGGAGGGTGTTAGGGTGCAAAACGGGTGTGAAAGAATAAGCGGGTCAAAATTTTCCTTCCGACCTGCACGCACCGTGCGGAAGTTCGTGCTTGGAGCTGCCGTTGTTGGCGTCCGCGAGGAGATTAGTTTGAAAACACTTCAAATCCGTAAGTGCGGGTTTCCAGTGGCGTTCGAAGGTTTCTAAGTCCGGGTGCGTTCTTGAGGAAAAGTGGGATAATCGTCTAAACAGTCGATTAATCATTAACACCGATGTTGCGGCACGTGCTGGGGAATTCTGGAGAATGATATATACATAGGATTGGTTGATGGGATCGCTCCAGTTGGGAAACGATTGCATAAATATGTCATATTGCTTATTTTCTCGAAAAACATACTTACATTCTGTTTCTCAGTTAAAGGCCTAGAAAATTGGGTATTCACTCAGAATTTATTCACTCAAAAAATTTAAAATACTCAGAATAAAAATCTAATCCTTTGTGGTATTGGCCGATTATGTATCACCCTTACACGGATATTTTTCATTTATTTCGGGTAGCTCTTTGCTCGGTTGACATCATGCAAATCCCCACCCAACGCGTCTAATCGCGTTCGGGTTTTCCGGGAGACAAACGCCAACATACACACACACACACATACACACACTCCCGCAAGAGACCGCACCTAATTTTTACAAATCCAATCCGCGGCAGCTCACGGGTGTTCATGTACAAATGACATCATGTCCAAAATTTATAACAGTGACGTTCGCTGGAGAGTGAGCGGGAGGGAAGAGTGTGTAGGTACCTTAATTTACCACAGAACATGAAACACAAATCTGTGTTTGATTTAGGGCGAAGGAAATCTAGGAGGAAAAAAAAAACTTCAGTGTCATTAGTAATTTTTGAAAAAAAATGTGTTAATAAAGACTGAGCGAGTAATGATTTAATAGTACTTTAATAGAGCAATTTTCTATACTTTTTGGGTTTTGCATAAGATTTGCGTTAAAAAAAAGCAATTTATATCATACCAACGCTTTATTAGTGGATTTATTTTTATTTTTGCTGGGAACTGTTTTGCGTCTACCTATTTCAGACATATAGTCGGCTTCCTGTCAATATGTTTATTGTACGATGCAGTCCCTCAACATTTGACCCACATTAAACCCCCTTGCCAGCCCCCTTAACCTCGCCATGACTGTGTGCTTTTTACGCTGCTGATGATATACTCATTACCGTAACGTTGTCTACCTTTGGTTCTCCCGTTTCAGGTTACTTCCAACCACACCCAATACCGTGGGGTGAAAAATTGGATCGATTTATCCCCGCGGCGCGACGTGGCCGAACTTGGCTCGCCCCTACGAGAAGGCACCTTCGAGACGGGGACATTTGACGGACGGCTGGAATAAACACACACACCACGCGTATCGCGAAAGTGCGCAAGACGGCGCAAAAACAATAGGACAAGTCATCCTTACCTGGTGGGCGCGAGTGAGCCACCGCCACCGTGACGAGGTCCGGAAAGTGAGACGAAACTATAGGTTCGGTGGTCAAGCGAGTGTCCTCGCCAAAAGCGCCGCACACGAACGGCACGTGTGCGAGATTTAGTGTTAAAATTAAAATTTAAATGTACTGCCTACGTGAAGAGCATCAGCATACGCATCAGCAAGCGCAGCAGCGTCAGGACGTTGAAGATCAGTAATATAGTGCGAGAGAAGAAGTGGGATAGCAAGCAGTATACGATGGCGAACGTTGAACAGCATCCCAGTGAGATAGAAGGTTCGGTGCAGTCGATCCAGAAGGATGGATCGAATAAAGTGGACGAAGAAGTGGTGAAGTCCGTGGAGTACGGGGATAGTTTGAAGGAAACAAATGTGCGCCAGAAACGAAAGAAGATGTCTGAAAAGTTGGACACTTCCACCAACGCCGTTCGACAAACGTCGCAGGATCATCCTAACGATCCAATGGTCACATCACAACCGACTCCCTCTTCGGAGGCGTTGGGAAACCTTTCCAAAGCCAACGGAAAGCGACTAAAGCTGGACCTCCGGAACAACCACCAGGAGCAGCAGGCAGGCGATCCCAGCTCGCCGCTAGGATTGCTGCACGGTGAGAAAGTGATCGTCCGCAGCAAGCCACCCATTCCACCGAAACCGGATGTGAAGAGCATCCAGACACACGGGCAGCAACCGCGGGCACCACCCAACGTTGCCGCGAACGTCCCGAAGGGTAAGAAGCAGCAGGTAACCGAAGCCCAGAACGCCCACACCGTCCAGAAGCTGCTGGCGCAGAACGAACAGATGCGGCTGGAGCTGAGCGAACTCCGGAGCAGCCTAGCTGCGGAGCGGAATGCCGTCAGAGTGTTGCGGTAAGTAGCAGTAGCGCGCCTGCCGCCTCCCGCGGTGATCGGATTGTTTGATTAACGTTGATCTACTTTTTTAACGCCAGGGCCCAAAACGAGTCCGACCTGAGAAAGACAAAATCCGAATGCAAGAAGCTGCAGGAAGCTCTGCAGCATCAGAAACGCCATTCCGCGGCGCACCAGTGCCCGGGGGTGACCATCGCCGCAGGCGGTGCCACCCCGGCCAAGCGTGCCCATCGCGGAACTTCCGAACAGGCGGAACAGTCCCCGGAGTTACGCGGCCATCATCACCAGCAGCAGCAACAGCAGTGCTGTTTGGAGGTTCTGAAGCTGAATCAGGAGATTTCTGCCCTGCGGGAAACCAACAAGTTCTTAGAGGAAAAATATTTGGTAAGTTGCCGTGCGCGCTCCACGCAACATTGCACTGGTTGCATGCAAGTCGTCAATGTTGCGTGCATGCCACTCGCGTGCAATCTGGCTGCGGCGTGTCAGTTACCGAAATGGCTGCGTACTTTGCATTGGTTGTGAATTTTTGATTTTCTTGTCACAAATGTTCGCCTTCAACGACCTATTAGCATGCATTGTACAAAAATGGCACCTCAAGGTTGATACAGCTCGTATCCTTCTGCTCAACAACCGACAACAATGTTCCGTTTTCAATTACCAATTGATTAATTTGTTGCCCCAAAAGAATGCGTCGCTGTCCAACGGCGTCGTCATCGTCCCGATTCTTTAGCAAATGTCACGGCTGTGCAATTGGCTGCTCGGCTGGTCACCCCAATTGACCACCTAGCGCCCAATGTCAGCGCTGTATCCGATCGGCACATAAATATGCCCATAAGCTTGCCTTTACTGGACGTCGATCGATACCCAGCTACTGATCAATTGCTGGAAGCTTTTTTTTTTCTTCTCCTCTGTGCGCATATCTGCACACATGCTAGCTTTAAAAAAGGATTAAACGATCAATTTCCGTACGGATAGGGTTCCGAGTGGGGCACCGGGTGGCATTGTGACATTGTCACAGCGGAGATAGCAATCAACTCGAGCCCGCAATATCTTCATCATCTGCTCATGGAACGGTGTCAGTATGCAAAAATTCGCGCTTCAACTTACGAAACACTCGCGCTTTTGGTGACCCTGCGCACGGGACGTACGAACGCCCAGTGGTGGTGAGGTATCGTCCAGAAAAGGAAATAAATTGATTTGATTGTCATGTCCGAGCGGTGGCGTTTGCGGGCATTGCCGATACTCTTCCTTTTCATACGTCAAAATTTAACCTTAAAAAGGCATCATCTTTGCGGGGCAACGAAAGGGTGGAGAGTTGGAAGGGGGTAGCCATAATGTAGAAAGTACAGATTTCCCTTTCATTGCACGGACTGCTCGGAAGGAGCGGGAGAAGGCTTTATTTATCACGTTGCATAAATAAGCCCGATTTATGGAAGGTTCGTTCCCGCTGTGGAGGGAGCTGAACGGAGGTGACACATTAATCACATGCTCGCCTGGACATGCAAATGCTGTTGCCGCGATTAATTGTGATTCGGCAGCGACCTTCGAGCGGGCTAAGAATCGGTGTGCTAGAAGACCTTCACCCGCATGCGTTGGAGGTGTCCCGGAACGGAGGACACAGTGGTCCTCACGCGCCCGCCAGAATTACTTAATGATCTGCGAACAATTATTACGCGCTTGCGACGCGTCTCGCGATTTGCTGTGGTGTGTCCTTCCTCGCGTGTGATATACCATCCCGAACCGACGGTTTGGGCACGTGTGCAGCGACGGCGAAACCTCGAGAAGCCTCCCTGCGGAGATCCACACCATATAAACGCAGCCACAACGCGGAGACCCACAGAGCAGTAAAGGCAAATTTATTGAATGCGTGTCCCCCACGTCTCGCTGATTGGCCCCGAAACCTTCCCGATCGGAAAAGGATTCTTCTGCTTGGTGCAGCACGGTTTCGCATCTGACAGCACCTGAAGGATTTGATGACATTTTAATTGAAACGAAATGATTTTGAAATCGCTTTTATCGCACGGTGTTTATGGTCAGTAGTCGGACGTACGTCAGGTCGTATTAATTTGCGTTTTTGCAGCACTTGACGGGTTGTGTTTGCTGCCAGATAAAGTGAAATGCTTGCGCAACAATGTGATGTAAGAGCTTTCCGGCTTATTTTGCATAAACGAATTGTCCTTCGTCATAACATGAACTACTTTGTAACTTTGTTTTAATACTGAATATTTAACATGAACCGTCCAAAACTTATATGAATACACTTATACATACACTTATATGAATTTAATTGGGTAGTTCAGATACTTTGTGCATTAAATAAATTAATGATTATAAATATTGTAAATATCTCCTCCTGAAAAATACACTTCCTTATATTATTTGAGCTTGTAAAGATTCTTTCTCGACTTTGCATACTATACGGTGCTTCATGTCTTGTTTCTAGATTAAGATACATCTTAACCTCACGAAGCGTGGAGTTAAAATTTCAGATTTATTTTAAGATTTTTACAAAAATCAAATCAAACATTGCTAAAATTTATTGCCCAACATAAAAATCGTAATATCGTAATAATAGAGTGGCGTCATCTATCGTTGAGTAGCTTAACTAACAAAATGAGTAGTTTTTTTAGAGTTAGCCGCAATAAAGTGAATCATTTTTTAATGTTTGAGTGAGTTTTTTTTAATCCCTCACTATTGGTTGATGAAACCAAACCTCTATATACGTATCGTTAATAATAAGAAGCTTTTAATATACACTAACAAGCAAACTCAACCACTCGACGGGCATTCAGCGCACAAAACACTTCCTGCTGCGATCGAAACGATTCCATTCCTTTCACTACCTGCGCGGGTGCAGCTAGAATAAATCACCATCATAATTAGTAAATCGTCGATCAGCGGCACAAATCTCCATGCAAAGAGATTTGTTTTACCATTGAGGCTTGGAAGCCCTTTACGTGGTCCACAGGCCACACCGCGAGGAATGAACCGTGTCTGAGGCCGGCGCACTCCAACCCGTCTCGATTGACTTATGGTGCGATTGTGTTTCAACGAAGCGAGAGCTGAGAAAGGTGAGACAGAGAGAGAGAGAGTGCATTCTGGAGCGTTGAAAGAATGCTGCCCCATGTGAACCTGGGTGTCCGTTTGCGTCTCGCTTTTGCGCGATATGAGTAGCTCAACGGACGCCGGCAAAAGAATGGAAGGAAACGTCGGTTTGCATCAGGAAAGCGTTTCGGTTTGCTTCCGTGTTATGCAAATTGTATGCGCACTGCAACGGCGTGGGGCCGCACCAGATTGCTAGCATTTCGGCACACGGTGCATTGTGCATTGTGTTTTCACTTTCGATTCGAATCGATCACGGGATGGGTGGAAAACTGGCACACATATTCGAGCTTCGACCAGGAGTCGTCTCCATTTCGCAACTGTGCTAACGTATCGTGTTTTGTTTGTTTTTCTTTTCACGCCCGCACGTAGATTTCCTCCGAGGCTGAACGGCAGAAAGCTTCCGATATTCGCGTACAGCGAGATCTGCACGAACTACGATTGACTCAACTTTCCAAGTCAGCACGAAACGAAATCCAGCGTTTGGTAAGTTCTAACACATATTCCTCCGGATCACTGTGGGGATTTAAGGAAAGAAAGAATGACAAATAAATACGGTATAAAATCACGTAGGATCACGCATTATAAAACAATAATGAAAAGCGTTAGAGCATAAAGGACACATCCTCATTACATCACTGGCATTGAGAGTGAAGATCGCTTCTAAAACAAGGTTCCTTCTTCCCAGACACTGGCAGAATACTAATAAGAAAGCGTATGCCAGTTTAGTTTTTGCCGTAAAAATCCACACCGATTTGTTGGCCTTTTCACGGACGGACCCAAATTCCACGAAACGTGTCCGGAATCGTCGCCACATTCGACGCCGGTCGCCGCTGCGGGTGGCTTTATATAAGTCCCTTTTTTAACGCCAGACTCTCCCAGTCCGGCGAGGGATAACCTTCTAGCCAGTATCAAACGCGTGAGTCATGGAAGCGACATAACAAAAAAAAAAGGCTCCACTGTGGGTCGGTATCTTAAGCTAGCGATCGTAAAAAAACACATTTGTTTTCCTCGTCCCACCGTCCGTTTCGAGGGTGCTTGATCGCTCTTTATGTTCGCTTTGTTTGCGGTCCATCCCCAAAAAAAAAAAAAAAAAGAGGAGATATAGTTATTGCCATGCAGATTCCGTCCGGAATGCCTCAATCCGCTTACGCAGGATCGTCCGTTGCCTTTGTCGGATGCGTACGCTTATCGTTGTTGGCTTTGTTGCCTTACGTTTTATGCCACCCCGTCAAAAAATCGTGCCACACTTGCGTGGTGGTGGTGCATTTGCAGAAATACGCATCGGAAATAGCGCCGCGACGTCGTGAGAATTCTCGTTTAACAGCAGGTCGCTCCGGAAGGGCTAGTACGAATAAAAAACGGAAAATTACAGCCCGGTGGGGCAATTTACGTTCGGGCTGCCGGTAACGCCCGCAGGGCGCACCGCAACAAATTAGCCCCCCCCCCTCACAACGGTTTTCGTTGCTCAATCAAATTATGTTTTTCATTCATGCATCCACCCAAACACGGTGAAGGAGTTGCGCAGGTTGCAGTGCACGCAGGTGAAGCTAATTGTTTATACGGCCGGGTTTGCGAGAAGCTGAGCAGATAAATGTTCGACCACTTCATTCAGCAAACAGAACTCGCATCGCATTGAGCGTTGCTTCCCCCCGGGGGCGAGAATTTGTCTGTCTTAAAACACGCTCCGGAACGGATCGTGCTGTACAGGATCTTCCCGCCGAAGAACTATGGCGTTGCGTTGAGCATTTGAATGAATCTTCTCCAATCGAGCGACAGGGGGGGGAGAGGCAAAACGCCGGCCGGAGAATGCGGCGAAGGGACGCATAAACGGTAAAACGATCCTTCGGGGCGTTCCCATGGATTTCGGGGTTGTAGAAATTGTCTGCCAGAAGTCTGCAGTTTTCGCTGAAGATTGCTGCCATTAGGGCGCGCGGACGGTACTTTCGATCCGAAATGAAATGGACGATGATGAATCATGCGGAGCAAATTGCTGGTTCGGATGTGTGTGCCGGGCCTACACGGGTTTTTTTGTAGCAATTTTTAGAAATTATGCGAAGATGATCTCTGCAAAACGAAACAAGGTAATAAATCGCAGCTAATGATTTCTTTTTTTTTTAAATTAAACTTTGCATAATTGATCCAAATTTATTGAACCGTCAAGACTGAAGATTCGAAACACGAAAAAATGGTACCGAAAAAACACTTACCTCTGTGCCTTCACCAGCACCCAACGAATCTGCACCGTAAAAGAACGAATCAAAGTAGGTTTATTACTTCACGGCCCGTGAGACGCTTCGAGTTGACTCGTTCCGGCGAAATTCTAACGCTCCGGTCGACGCCGCTCGGACAATGGGTCAGTGGGATCGTTCGCTGAGAAGGTCTAAACTAATTAAACTACTACGGTTCGATTGCGGCGGGAACTTGGTCAGACGTCTGGGACTTTTTCGCCATAGAATAGAAAAAACGCCGAAAGTTAACAGCACCGCTTTTGTCCGTGAAATTACAAAACAAGCACGAGCGACAAAAACAAAAAACAACAGTGAACGATTTCTGGGAAAACGAAAATAAATCAAATGGCTATCTGTTCTCGCCTTGCGCAAACGGTTGACCCAAATTCTAACGAAAATTCATCCACACCCCTTTCCGTTCACCCTCGTTCTAGCTGGAGGAGCTGAAATCGAAGGATCGCAGCATAGCGCAGCTGAGGAAGGAGCTGCAGGCGGCCGCGCTAGCTGCCCAGCAAGTGGGCGCGACCGGCGGTGGTTGTCGCAAGGAGAGAAAAGCTGCTAAAAATTCCGCTCAGCAATCGAG
>JXWZ01011267.1:0-17535 GCA_000956215.1 Anopheles farauti No. 4
AATTAATTTATTTTCTTTATTTATTATACCATAATATACTAAAGGCAAGCAGCTGAGAAGTAAATAAAAATGATCAAATAACTTGTGACCAATGATGCCACTTAAAGAAAGTTTTATTTAATCCAACTCAGCAAGTTGCTCCTTACGCTAGACAATCTGTAATCACTGGATTATCGCCGCTGCTGCACAAGTACCAAGAAAGTCTTGACAAGAAAGTCAAATCGTTACGTTAAGCGTTAAGAAACTTCGCACCATGTCTACTATGTTGTGCAAGGAATAATTTTCCTTCCGGCCTTGTTTTTTATTTACAACTGGTACAATTTTTATCCATCAACGACGGTACCCTCCGTGGAGTAGACGGAACCCCACTTAAATCACCATTTTCCATGTCGCGAAAATCATTACAATGCATAACATCTCGTTAGGGCAGCAAGTACAGCAACACCGAGCATATGCATACGCAAGTACGTAGGAACGATAAAAGAAACATCCACCTTCCTGTCTGCCCATCATGCTGCCAGTCGGTTCGGTTTGATGTCTTCCGATGGTTTTTCACTCCTTCTCACTCACTTGCGGTTGCATTCATTTTTCCCCGCGTTCTCGTTTCGCGTAGGTCACTTTACTCCGATGAGCCTAAAGTACCTTTACCACAATAAAACCCTTCCGTTACCGAGGCCTCACAGAAGGTTTTGCGCAAATTACGCGAATAACTCTAAGCTTATCAACAGTTTTCATCCTGACCAAGCGAACTACCCGTACCATCGTAACACGCAAGGTAAAAAGAAAAACACATGTAACGAAACAGCTCCCTTCCATTATCCGTAGGGTTTTGCCACAAATTTGCCCGCACGTTTGCGCGCCCGCAAGGCAAAGCGAACCGGGTTTTTTTATGTCTTCCTGTTTTGACTCTCTACTCCCTTTTATGCTGGTCCCCATCTCGATGTGACCGCGTTGAGTCACTCACACGGATCAACGCGGTTGCATTGATATGCATCCCTGCCAGCGATAATGAGAGTGGGGTTTGTGCTACCTTAATAATGCAAAACGGCCCCATTCATCAGGCTTCCGACGATGCACGGATACCGATCTCTAATGTAGCTGACGCTTCCTTAGCCGCTAGACGGGTTTGCTAGACGTAAAGGAGTCATTTCATCTTGTTGCATCTGGCTAGCGGTAGCACGATGGTCAATAGAAGTTGTAGTTTAGGGCTTTTGTTATACCACCTTAAAGCTTTTAAATAACTTTTGTTTAATGGACTGTTTTCATACAATTGAATTGTTATAAATGTTCAATTATTATGCCACAACAGTGCGGTCGGTACCGTGCCAAAGCTTGCAAACTCACCAAACAGCACGTACGAAAGTTAGATTAACAACTATTGCTTGTATAGACGGTGTCCTGATGCAAGCGGGGGGATATCAATCGGAATGTAAATCTTGTTCACATTCTCTTCGACTCCGGCTCGGTTCCGCAGAATGTTTCCGCTTCTCAGGAAGTCCCGGTTCTTGGTAGCGCTTATGCACTACCGGCCACTGTGCCATTGTTTCCTTATCGGATATCTTCCGTTCGCTTTTGTGGCGTTGCAGTTCTAAAAACGCCTTTGGTCGTGAAGCTATAGACGTTTTCAGTAGAAACGGGCAGTCTTTGCTGAAGCCTTCATTGCCGGCAAGCCTCCAACCGATAGGTGCAGCCAAACATGAGCAGGATGGACGGCTTCGGCTGCGCGGGGAAACTTCTCCACACGTTTCATGTGAAGCATGGCATGGAAAGACAAAGTTAAAACACATCTACACAAAGCCATTCGCTTCAGCACCAGCTCGGGATGCAATTTCGTCTCGCCAGCTGGTAAAAACCCAGATTCCAATGCCCGTCGGTACGAATGTCGTCCACTGTGGGAGGAAAGTCAATGACAAGCGAACGAAATAAAAGTATTGATCCTATCCAATTGGTTGAATCAATATTGCCTGCAATATCGTTCAATATCGGTGGTCATCCTCCCGGGTACAACTGCGTCCAGCAACCGCATCGCCAACCGGATCGGCCACAGTGACGACCGATGCTGACATACCGCTATCACAGCAATGGCCAGGTCTAAGCTATGTTCGCCATCTCTGCGCTAGGCGCTGCCCGCCGGATTAATCCAATCAATTCGGTGTCGGTAGCGTCGTGTCACAAAGATAAACACGTAAAGTTTGCAGAGGGGCAATTATTTCCAGCTGGCAAGGTTATTATGACTTTATTGACACACACTTGACACTTTCGGAAAACCCGTTCGCCGGGTTCTCAGTGCAACGCGGACGCTTGCATCCTTCATGCCCAGCGATTTCCCGGCTCGGTTGTGCGTTTCTCCGTTGCTTGGGGTTCGAATTAATTGGGCGAACAGAGGGGCATGGGAAGCCGAGGCAACCGACCGCAGTGGCAATCTGAAGCGTGGACCGATCTGAAAAACTTTGCAGACTAATGGCATGCCATTTCAGGATGACGTTGTTCTGTGTTATGCGATTGAGCTGTTTGGTGGTGGGGAAAATAAATCATACATTGATTTTGATGCACTTTTCGGTAACGACGATAGCAAGAAAAAAAACTTTCAACCGCCAACTTTAAAGATTTTTTTTTTCAGTAGTACAAACCATGCTGGGTGATACTGGATACAACATGCAGTATTTCGTATTTTCTAACAAAAAACCATAACTTTACTTTTATTTTCCAGTATCAGTCGATCTAGAACTGGAATTTAGTAAATTAGTACGTAATTTTAAATTTCATTATTTTCTAGCTTCGTATTTACAAAAAAAAGTTCATAAAAGATTAAATTTAAATTTACAAAAAAGTTAATAGAAAATAAATTATTATATTTGTATATGAGGACAAATATAATTTTAGCTGTTTGCTCCGTATTTACAAAAAAAAGTTCACAAAAGATTAAATTTATAGTTACAAAAAAGTTAATAGAAAATACATTATTTTATTTGTATATGGGGAAAACTTCATCAAAACGTAAATAACCAATAAAAAAGAGAGTATTACATGTTATAAATAAAGTATTTACTGAAGAAACACCTTACATAACAGCCAATCAGCCATGTTTCATTGTTTCTTTTTTTATGGAAAAATGGATTTTAAAATAATAAAAAATCAGGCAGAAAAGGCCTTTATTCTTTCTAATATGCCAACAAATTCCAAAAGTACAATATGACCAATAGACATCTAATCCGCACGGTAGGATTATTCTTATCTAAGATCCACTGTCATTTACACCACTGCAAGTGTTTGCCATCATCGTGCTATTTTTACCTTAACGTATAAACGAAACTGCGTGTTTCACATCAGCATTTCTTAGAAATGATTTATATTCTCTTCTGAGATATTTTCGTTCATACTTTTTTTTAGAAACAACGTACAACTGCATTGAACAAACTCTAAAAGTTCTCAAGTGTTATTTGCTTAAGTGTATAGTGTAGTAGAAGCTGTCTTAAAATTTCCCCTTAAGTATAATTACTTGAACACGGTTTTGCGTGATGGCCATAAACTTTACAACATGTTTATGACACGCTAGCATGTTTACGTACTGCGCCTGTTTTATTATTGCGTGCCAATTGCAAATGAGTGATGTATATTTTAAGCTGTACGCCTTAAACTATCGTAGAAGGGATGTGCTACCTAAGTAGGCGTTCCATGTGTGTTACATTTTACGTAAAAACTGAGACCGATTTGGTTTTCATATGTTGATTTAATTTCCATGCGTTACTTGAATTAATGTAATAAGTGATGATTTGAATGTAGCAAAGAAGACATGTGTTCTTTTAATTATATAGACCGTTTAACTTACCTATGAGTTTTAACTCTTGTCATCTCATATCATCTTTGGTATGAAAATCATTCAGTCTGTTTCGCCTAACACATTTAATATTCCTCATTCTTAACGCTTGTTCTCTCACGAAAGAGTCCTTTGGTGCGTTGGCCTATTCATCAGAATGAAGGTTTATTTGCCAAGCTTATTCGTCAGAATTAATTGCACGCATGCTTTACATTCTCAGCCGGAATGCAAGCTCTGCATACTATTTTCGGTGCCCAACATTTTGGGATGATCAATCGCAAAACTATGCTAACGGTGGAAAGATCTACACAGCACATGCCGTTACGAGCCAACGATCAAAGTTATTCGCTTAGTTGCTATCCGCTGGGCGAGGTCACATCCCGTCGCACGGTTAATGCGAGCCGGTAATTTACGTGCAGGATATAAATCGTCACCCAACTGCTGGCTGCAGCTATCTCGGGGCTCCAGCCGGAAGCATTCGAGTAGAAACGAGAATCGGAAGGGATTTTGTAGCCATCCAATTTATTTCAACCCTGTCTGGTGGAATACTTCAGACGGAATACCGATAGTAATTAGTTAATTTCATGCCTTAATGATTTCGTTTTGATCCTTTTCTTTGAATCTCACTATTAATGCATGGTGTCAGGATATGCGAGTGTTCGAATGGAAGCACAACGTGGCTAAAATCCGGGTACTAACGTTTAAGCAACTCGACAGAACCGCGGCCGTACTTAGATGAATGACTAAGAACTATAACTATGAAGAGAAAACAGTCTTCAGACATAACTAGTGCTTCCATTCCACACCAGATACGGAAGAAAAGATAATATTAAACGCAACATCATTCACTTTAAACTAAAGCAAACTATCTACTTACCCGTTGACATAAGTTTTCCAGCTGTTTCAAATATTCGCCATTTCGGAGGAGCTCATTCAGATTAGCACAAAAGAAGACAGCGATGTATCCACAAGTAAGATAGCAAATGCTCTCCAATCAACGGAACATAAAAATGTCACGTCTTTATTACAGCGTTTATTCCATTTAATGAAATATTAAATTCGGTACAGACGTTTGATATTTGGTTTCTTGTGTGACGAGTACGGACGCGATACTCCAACTCGTTCGAATTATTTGTGTCTGTGTGTGTGTATTTGTGTAGTTGTTGTTCTGCAGGGTTCAGTTTATGTAAAAAATCGTATTTTATTGTTTCAGCAAAGTTAGCTATGCAGCGCCATATTTCAAGCGCAAGAAGTTTTGATTTGACATGTGTGCAAGTTTTGCACGCAGACCCGATAAAACTTGATCACAAAGTACGAATGTGATTTTTACGAGCTGTATTGCATATAAAATATTCTGTTGCGCAACGTTTCCTAGTTAAACGCTATTTATGAATTATTTTTGTTCGAAAAAAAAAAATATAAAGACCTATTCGTTGGGCTTCGACACATGTTGATCCGCTTTCATCTGACAAAGGAAGGGGGGAGTAAAAATTGGCTACTACGATTAAATCTAGCTGCTTCTATCGCACGGATGGCGCATGTTTGGACTAGCTGAAACGAGGTTAAACCTATCAGGCTTAAAATCTCTTCGGATACGTTCGGTAGTCCCTGGCGCAGGTAAACATCTTTCGAAACCGAGCTTAACCGACACCGACGGCATGTTTCGTGTCGGTGATGAGATGTACGATGATGCACTAGCTTAATTGATCTACCACCTCGGTCGCTAAACTATATCCGTTCGCTGATTAATATATTCCATGGGCACATAAACACACGAACGCAACATTTCAGCTGTCAAAAGGGAATAAGCCATTCCCAACTTCTCATGCGGGGCTATTCGCTCGTGCTGTGGCCGACAGACCACCAGAAATAAAGGGAAAACTAATGTCTTTGTTGTTGTTGGTGTTGCACCAATCGAAATTCCGCACAAACAACGTTCCATTAGCCGGTGCGATGAATTCCGATGATGAATGCATTCGTTCGAGCACGAGCAGTGGGCACCCTTCCAGCGTCATCACAACTCAATCAACCAATTTTTAATCGCAACAAATCCTGCCTTTCTCAATCACGCGTAAACATTCCGCAGGCCGTTTTCGAACTGCGCTTGGTACGGCTGTTTTACCATGAAGGCAGCATGAGAGTGAGAGAGAGAGAGAGAGAAAGATAGAGAAAGACTGTGTGTGAGAGAACGTGGAAACGGGAGAACCAAACTATTCCAATCAATAAATTAAACAAATCCGTAAACCTTAAACCTCGCCCGACCCCATTTGTAAAAGCGATAAATATTTCACGTGCTACCAAGGCACTCAATGTGTATGAACACCATCATCACCATCATCATCCTCGTAATCGTAGTCGTAATTCATGTCCGTAAAGCATTATAGCTTCGAAAGATGTTCGTGTTTTTTGTTTTTGGATTTGATTTTTTGGCGTTCATTTTCTGCTTACCGACGGTCGCATACCAACGCCTCGGTACGGAATTCGTGAGCTCAGGTTTGTGTAACCGAATTCCGTGCCACGAACGCTGGATGCGTGGCGTCGATGGGAGGTCTGGGGCCCTCGATGCCCTTAAATGACATGGAAAATGTCATCCATCAGATTTTACTTGATGGATTCGGAGCAGCAGTAGCAAAGCATCCAGCAGGCGTTGGATATTGGCTGTCTGCCATACTTACACGCACGATCGCGCACGATCGAGCTGGCACGTGGCATTAGCCGAACGTATCGGAAGAGATTGAAACTACGGTAAACGGACACCATCGTGTGGTTCATTCTTACGCTAGCACCAAACACACCTGCATTCAGGTCCATGTGTCGGTGTGACATCGTTAACATTAATGTATCACATAAATATGTTTTGCTTACCGCACCCTACTGCTCCTCTTTCACCATTCGTTTCTACGTTTTGCTTCGTATGGTTTTGGCAATGTGTATACAACTTAGGTCGACTTTGTTTCAAATTTCGTACGCTAGAGTCGCTGTTTCAGCATAGTGAAATCTGTGTCTCGAATATCCCCGACTGGGGCACTGTTTAATTCAATCTGTTTCTCGATAAAATTGGCTATGACTACAGCATTAAAACATAAAACATGTCCTACGATCCCTTCGATCTGTGCAAGTTACGTTAGTATGACAAGTTGTTCCTCTAATCCGTTTTTACACGGCCCGTTTGGATCTTCGTTAACGTTGGTGGCGTGGTCGCTCTTGCCGGTAAAGGGACTACCATTGCTTGCACTCAAATGATTCGTTTCCGTGGCGTTATTGTTGTCGTGACTGTTACAGTTATTATTATTGTTGTTGTTGTTGTTGTTGTGGTTGCTGCTGCTGTTGCAGATACTGCTGTTGTTGGACACCGGGCCGCCAGTTGTACCAGGTACGGCGAGGAGGTTGTTGTTAGGCCGTGCCTGCGTTTGGGCTGGAGGTGGACTGGGATTTCGGGACGATACACAGGAAGCTGCCGTTGTGGTTGTGGTCGCTGTCGTTGTTGGTTCCACCAGTAGCCGATGCTGCACCTTCGACCCGGTTGTAAGCTGCGTCGTGTCGGAATTGGTGCGTGTTCGAGAGCGTTTCGGCATGACACTATTCTCCAGCTTCAGCTGAGCGTTCACCTCGGCCCGTGCGGCACAGGTACAGGCCTTCAGGAAGCTCTTCTTGAAGTTCTCACTCAGATATGCGTACAGGATCGGATTGATCGCAGAGTTGATGTATCCGAGACATCCCACCAGCAGGAACAGTATCAGGTCCAGCCTCGTACTGCACGTCTCAAAGTCGGACGTGATCAGTGCGACCTGCGATATCCAGTAGGGTAACCAGCAGAGGATGTACACCGTGATGACAGTGAGTACGAGCTTTGTCACCTTGCGGTGCGATCGCCGCTTGCCGCGCGACTTTCCGGTCGTTTTGGGACCAACGTTCCGTAGCTTCCGTATGACCAAGCAGTAGAAGGTCATGATGAAGCAGAGCGGAATCACGAACCCCAATATCAGCGAGTATAACGTGAATGTGTAACCGGGCAGATGACCGTGCGTTTCCGGCCACAGTATCTGACAGGAGTAGGTATTCGGTTTCTGTTCGATCACGTCCGCGTAGATCATGATCGGTAGCATGATCAAGGCGGATACTAGCCACGCCAGCAGGGACACTATTCGCGATACCAACGGCGTCCGGTACTTGGGCGATGAAATGTGATGGCAGATGGCGATGTATCGGTCGGCGGACATGATAAACAGGAAGATCGATGAGGTGAACTGCGTCACCGAGGTGCTGACCATGTACGCCTTGCACATTGCGCCACCGAGCGTCCACCGTTTCATGTGCATGGTCGCAATCAGGAACGGTATACCGATCAGGAAGCATTCGTCGGCAATCGCAAGGTTCAGGATGTACATGTTGGTGACGGTTTGCATGTTGGAAAACCGGAGCACCACGTAGATGACGAGCGTGTTGCCGAGCACACCGACCAAACAGACGACCGCGTACAGGAACATGAACAGATAGTAAGTCGTTGGCATGTCCGTCGGTGGGCAGGTAAAATTTCCCATATAGGTATCGTTTGGCTCGCCGTCCTCGAGGTAAATGCCGAACGCGGATACATTTTGACTGGTTAGCGAATCGTACTCTCCCAGCAAGATAAATGACGTGTTATTCCCTTCTTCCATGGTTGGATCGGTTTATGTGTGTGTATGTGTGCTGCGAGAAAATTATTCTGGTTTCCCGAGTGGTCTTAGTAGCGGCATTTCATACCGCTCGTAACCGACTCCGTTTGAGTTGATCTCCTTGGGCTGAAAATAAAAAAAGAAAAGAGCAAAGAAAAATTGGTATTTAGAAAGTTGTGGAATGTGATAGTAAAACACGATAGGTTTGTTATAATCTCTTTTCATAAATGATTAGATATCATTTTTGCTGTTACTGAACTTAAAACCAATTAATCTGCAATTTTAAGTAACATTGATCAACTGATAAATAATATGTTGTGAAAACAAATCATTTAAATTTTAATGGGTGCACCAGTGTTACTTAATGTCTATAATGACTATACTTAATGTTACTGTTACTTAATAATTAAATAATTCCCTCATTTTCCCAACCGAAACCAAAATTCAAATCCAGGAGGAACTATTTAATAAGGTTTTAGAAAATTGTGTGAAAGCTATTTTCAAATATTTTTCAAGGGATTTTAAAGAGATTTAACAAGTGACAATCTAAAGTATAAGTCATTTAACTCAGTAAATTAATGTCTGCACCTGCTGGAGCAATGGTTTTGAAATCGCAAGAAAGTATGAACTTTCTTATAAAAACTGACAATTGTTTTTTCCCCCCTTTACAAGTAATGTAAGCCATATTTAAATGAATGTTTAATGTACAAAGAAAGTATTGAGAAAAAAAGATAAAACTATGAGTTTTTAACTGCAGATATAAAATTTGTTATAATATACAATTGTGTATAAACGTTACATCCGATTGATTTTCACACGACAGATTCTAACCCATTTTTATTAGGACGGTGTTATTTTCCCACAATGAGTGGCGTCCAATAAGAACGGAGTATTAATATACACTGTAATTAAATGTTACAAAATATACAATCGACTATCTAATTTGTAATATTGGCAATAGCGTCAGTTTTTACTATGAAAATAATAAAAGAAAACAAATTTGCTTGATAAAGTAGTTTTAAATTGAAAATCTTTGTTGAATTAGTTTGATTCGTTCAACTACTATTGAACTGTTTTCAAAAATAAAAAGAAACATAAAAGAAATCCTCCACAACATTTGCAACGTTAGTTTGCATATCTTGCTAGCAATTATTTGTTCAACTCAACTAAACATGCGACAAATGAAGTCGATGTAGAGCTTAGAAAAATCACCGTCAACCGTCTTGTTAATGGTTTCCTAATTATTCTAAAGCACGGCTCTTAAAAGCTGCCGGAATGTGAACACGACGCTTCGGAAATTGTTCTTAATTGTTCACCATCTGGCGGAAAGTGTTCCGATAACATGCTAAGATTGACACTCCATTGATTGGTTTGCTCCGTTTCGATGGTACGAAACAACTCTCACCGTGGCAACAGCAAACCCATACTTACCTACCACAGATTGTGTCTGACGGAAGAGCTCTTCGAAATTCGATGGTTAGCTCAAGCATAGCTTAATTTGACAACGCAAAGCATCCTCGTTTAGGTCATGGCCTAATCGATGCGAGAGTCGTTCATCTACCCACAAATGTGGCCAAATTGTTTGACGACTTCAATTGCTACATCTTATCCATTCACCGCGTGCCTATCGAAATTAATTAGTTTCCCATTGTCTGTTCTTGACTGAGCGTTTTACCTTATTTTTTTTCGCCACCTCTTTCTCCCACTTGCTGCCAATGTGTGGCCTCCGGCAGCCTGGAGATTAATTGGAACCCTTTTCCTTAAAATCAATTGAAACCAGCCGTGAAGGAGGGCTGCCAACGTGCACCGGATCCGAAGGTATGTGTCCGCTGCCCTTACATTTGCGTGCAATTTTCAAAAGAACAGGCGGAAGCAATTTACTGGCGGGTATCAGACACAAATATAGCGCCGTAACGTAATACCTGCTGCTCGTGACAAAGCGACTGCGAGCGGAAACTTTGCACTCTGTTCGTTTCGCTTGCAACCAGCAGTGTGGACTGGGTCATGTGGAGTTAGCTTCAAATCGGATTAAATTGCAGTTTGAGTGACATTTCCGTTGCCAAGCCTTTTCTCTTCCAACCTGTTGAAGGTGTAACAAAGGATCATGTCGACTGGCACCGCCTGTTAATGATGTACGCACATAATGTTCGTGTTTTGTGTAATATATACCTAGTGTGTGATGGTGATTACCGTGTGGTTGTTTTGTTTACCACCCTGCGGCATGCGATTGAGGCAAATGGAACGATTCTTCTCAGGCGAGTATCGTGTGGGGCAGCCTTTTCTTCGTTCTTTGTTATTAAAAATAGCTCATAAGCCCGCGCGTTCAGTTGCTCGAACTCTTGGTCGCCAGTACGTAAACAGTGTCCGGTCGGTGATAAACCTGACACGCTGTTTAGCGATGGCCACCGTTCCCACCGCCATCGACCGACGATCGATCGATTCGGAAAACAAACAATTGAACCCACCATTGAACCCGCCCATGGCGACCCGATTCGCGATACAAATGCTTACCGTTTGCACGCAAATCCAGCCTGAATCGGTTTTCGCTAAAAATACAACATCCATTTCCGGACCGAACAGTGAAGGCGGACCGTAAATGGTCGTGGGATTTCCATGTAATTTAAAATGATTACCGTTGCACATTAAATGGCCGCCACGGAAATGGTCTTTGGGATCACGCAAGGATAATCAATCATAAATGGTAAATAATAGGTTAAGTTCGATGCAGTTAGCGCTGCGCTATCCTTCCCGTAGTGGGTCGATCTGGCGCGTCAGACAAATGAGAAGCGTGTACACATGATTGTGCGCTTTAATGGATCGCATTTGTGTGCGAGTGGATGTTTATGCCTTCGGCTACAACGTGGTACAACGACCATCTGGCAGATGCGATAGTCTTTCTGCTTGGTTTATGAGACACCGTTGTTCCTTCCCCTCACATGGCCCACGCTCTACAAACACGTATACAGTCGTTATTGTCCCTAACAGGGTTTCCTACAAATTTGAGGCACATACGCTGGAACTTTTCTAATTTCCATGTCAATTAGGAGCATGATAGCCACTATTATTTAATTAAACAGGTAATGCATTGCAAGCACGCATAAAATTTGATACAAGACTGGTCGACCTAGCGGATTAGTTTGCGATCGGAGTAAAATAGTTAGCGCCAATTGCGAATAGTTACAATGCTAAGGTTAACGTGAAGCAAACAAGCAATGTGCATTTTAACATTATTACACAACGCCAGTCTTTTTGAAAGAAAAAAATATAGCGATTTTTTATTATCTAAAACATTCGACACACGTTGCCTGTTAAGCAAGTTTCCTTAACACTGTTAAGACAAGTAAAATTATTGAAAAAAAATTATCTCTTATCTCTTCTTAAACTCATCTCAAATTTAAAAGCATTTAGTATACATTTTCGTGTATTGATGGTATATTTTAAAATAATTTATCTTTCTAATTTAAGTAGAAAGTGATTCTTTAAAATACCGTCAAATAGGCCTCATTTGCTTTACCAACTTATCCTAGCAAAATGTTTATATTTTGCATACATTTTTGAAACATTTTACTTTGTGGTTATTACTTTTCTTGCTTAGTGTGATTTATATTTAAAAAAAGAAAATTAGTTTGAGAGTCCCTAAACCTAATAATTTACCATATGTACTTTTTCAAATCTAAGTTTTCTATCGAGACAGATGCGATCGTAGCAAAGTGTATGTGTCATTTAAAAAAGCTTAGTTAAAAATTAAAACTTAATTAGCTCAACTTAACGGCTACTACGGTCGTATATGATAAGTTGTTGGAAAAATAATGCCAAAGCGCTACTTTATGATTACGGTAAGAACGTTTTCCAGGAAACCCTACATAAAATGGTCAACCGTATCGAAACACCAGCAATGGCATAGTGGCAAACACGAAAAGACCCCGAAGCGCACATCAACAGGCAATCGAAAAGTGCGAAAACTTGTTTGTTTGCTCGCTGCCATATTTGTCTAGGCTTTTAGTTGCTTCTAATTTCGCTCCACTTTGGGCTCCACCCAATCCCCACCCTTCCCTTTTTTGCGTTCAATTTCGCGAACTGCCGATTTTCGGAACAAGACCCACCGGTGCGTTTGTGTGTGTGTGTGTGTTTATGTGCCCCTACCTTTTCTTCGGAAAAACTTATTGTCATTCAGCAATTTCATCACATTCCACTGTGATTCAATAAATCGATTACAAACACAGATCGGTTGATAGGAAATCGACTGTGATCGCAACGAAACGCCCCGCAGCGTAAAGTTGGAAGTTGTTGAATGTGTTCGGCTTTCGTTTGGCATTTGACATTCGCGGGAAGCCTGGATAAGCTTTAGCGGAGAGGTCGAGGGTCAAACCGTTTCACCCACATTCCATCATCATTTTGAAGGAAAATTCAAAAGGTAATAAAACGAGATTGCACACCGCTAAATTGCAAGTGGACTAAAACTGCTGCTAAACACTCCGCAGATCAACTGTGACCGAAGCGGTTTCGATAGCTCTCATATTTTTATTGCCTCGCAAGTAAAGTGGTTATTAAATATTTATGATATTTATGAGAAAATCGGGTTTGCGAACAAAAAAAACCCGGTGGAATGAAAGCAGAAACAAAAAAAAAGCTGCGTTTATATTGATCTACTTGGAAAGTTTTATCGGTTGGAGAGAGAGAGAGAGACAGAGAGAAAGCGAAAAAAATATAATCTTTATACTGCAGTAGCTAATAAAAACTTTCAATCGAGCCACTTTAGAACGCTGTCTAGCAGTGTGGTGTTTTCCAGCCGTTTACAGTGAACAAACGATTCAAAATAATATTTTCCACCCGCTAGTGGACCTATCCAATGTAAACATAACATACACTCAACGATGGACTAGTGTCATTTTTGGAACCATATTTTCAAGTATCCGTACATGGGCTGCAGTTTACGTGTTATTGTCCACCATAGTTTAATGCCCTTCAGTCCTCTACAATGTATGTGTACGCGCTCATGTTTGAGCGCGTAGCATCCGAATAATACTTTTTTTTTTAATTCGCTTCTATCAACGATGGTCGGGTTGCGGGAGTTCGAGGGATAAACGAAGTCACCAGCATTTCCGCAATGTCCGTTCCAACCAAACTGGGTCACGTGCAATCGATCCATCCACCAAAGCGATGGTGACCGACCTACGCCGATGATCCGGAATTGGCTTCCGGTGTGGCACGATTGTGCAACAGTCGCCTTATGTCACCCCGGGGCAAGATTTATGACACCAAAACCTGTAAACCCGAGAAAATCCATAGTGCTGGCGTCACGCTTCTCCCACCCTTTGGAGATCCCGCTCGACGCCAACAACCAATGCAATGCTCATAATTTCCTACCGCTGTCTCATCTCCTCGGCACACACACACGCACGTGAATATCCCACCCACCGGGCACCGTTATCAAGATCAGCCGTGGGAGGGCAAAGGTTTTGTACTGCCGCGGAACGCTTTAATTAAATTAAAATCGTAAAACCACCTGTTTTCCGGGATCGTTCCCACCCAGGAACTTTAATTTTATCTTCGGCGGGCAAGATAATGCCCGGAAATCGGGAATGATGTTTACTGTGCGGGATGTGCACCCTGGCGCCATCGCTAATAAGTTTACCTTTCGGAGCAAACAATCTGTGCATACTGTGTCCAGTGTGGGTGTGTGTGTGTGTGAGTGAGTGAGAGAGAGAGAGAGAGAGAGAGAGAGGTTGTGTATATGTGTCTGGGCAGCATAGCGATTAGTTCACGTTCGACGCTAGCGGATTTGTTCATTAAAGGTTGTCCACGCGTTGGTCCTACTACGAAGAAGGAGTATGTCTCGTTGGTGTCGAGTGTGGTGGTTCTCTTTGGAGATACTTCGAACTCATTTTACTGGCGATGACAGTCCATTTAATAAAAACACACGCACAAAAAGTAATTCTTCGTGATGCTCAAGATTACGAATGATTTTGAAATTTTATTAAAACTTCACGCGAAGTTTTTATTCTAATCCCTTCACTTTATGGATCGACATTAAAAAACCCCGAAGTAAATGATGGCCTACTTCATCAACTGAATTCTCTTTTACAACCGTGCACGGTAAAATGCGAGCAGTTCTTGGAAGATGCGCAATAAAGTCGATGCGTATCATCACAGCCGATCCGCAGTTCCGATCCGTATGCCAACATTTCCCTGCAATACCCGGGATAAATCCCACCTGCTCTGGATCCATTTCTCCATTCTCCGTGATTTAAACACACACATAACGTTCACCACAGTTTGCCAATGAACGAACTTCAATCCACTTTGCGGCGGTGTACACAAGTGGACGCAAAACAAGGAGATATTTTTACATGTTTTGGTCGTGAAACGCGATCCAGTGTCCTGTCAAAAGAGCGATTTCGATAGCCATCACCGGCGTTATATAGCGCGTGGCTCATTGAATGTAATGCCGTCCCGTCACTTAGCTCGCCGAATAGAAAATGTAAAATCTATTCTCAGCACCCATAGCGTCGCCGGCGTTAGGACCGGCGACGAACGCTATCTCATTAGCATATAGAAAATAAACATTACAATAACCGTCCCGGGGCCGCGCCATGCTGTCACCATTTGACAACCGTCGACTCGAGTTGATTAAGTGAAATTTTCGCTTTCACCGCCGGAACACTCGTGGGCGTGTACGTACGTACATGCACGTACGCACGCACACCATCAGGGAACGGGCCATACCACGCATGGCGATGGGGTGGGCTATGCAGAGCGAATTTCGAGTGATAGTGCGCGAGCACGCGGACACTAAACTACACGCGAAAAAGGAAACACGAATCATGAAGAAAACATCACTAAGGGAACGTCTGGGAACGTCTCTCATCGCACGAACTGTATGTTTTGTCTATCCTTGGTGGAGAAGGTGTGTTGAGCCCGTTGAGTGATGATCATTTGACGTTTTGTCAACCCCCGAACGCACGTTCAGCGTTCGTAGGATGGGTTTCCAATCTTTTCCTAGATATTTCAATTTGTTTTCCGTCTACTACGATCAAATAAACCACGGTACCGTACATCTCGCAGGCGCAGGCTGGCTAGTTTCGAGATAATTAAATGCAAACAAATTTGCGCTCCTTGTGGAAAACACGCGCTGTACACCAGCAGAACTGGCCAAAGTTACTGCTGCACAAATATCGCAAAACACTATCGTTAATGCCGCCGGTGCAAGTGTCTTGTCGCTCTGTTGATCGTAATAATGCCAGCTTCGGAGCATCGGCAAAAGCAACCAAAAAAAAAAAAGGAACGGAAACAAACAAAAATGCTAATGAAAGCCAGCCCATAGGCCGTAATTACAACCGCTTCACGGAAAACATGACTATTTCCTAGGAAAACAACGGCCACACGCACCCATAGTTTTCCCATCCCTTTTGGATGACCCGTTTTCTTTGGGCTTTTGTTTATTTTTGCCTTTTGACGATGATGATATTCCGACTGGTGTCGGTGTGGTCAGTGGTTACGTTTTATTCTTCATTCTATGGAGAAAAAAAAATATACACACCAAAACCGATGCACCTATTTAGCATTGGTATCATAACGACCAAGCCCTTTTTCTGGTATACGTTTAATTCATACAGTAAAAGATGTTTAGCTATAGGCTATCAAAACTTTCTCGGTAAACGAAAGGTCTACGAAAAATCACAAGGAAAATGTATTCCAAAGAGTATTTTGTGTTATAATGATTTCTGTAGAAGAGGTGTGCCGACCATTTCGGCCCATCAAAAACAATAAATATAGTAGATGGTGGCAAGAATTTTGTTTTCGACACTCTATAGCAGGTGTGTCAAACTGACGATCTACCTTATACGGATTTTTTTTATCCAAAAACCAAGAAGCTTGTAGAATATATGAAATATCAGAAACATAGGACCGAAAATAATATATTTGTAATTGTAAGCGAATAATTTTAAGTGATTAATATTCAATGCAGTACATTAGTCTATATTTGAATAGGTCAACTTAAATCCCCAAAAAATGGCCTTGCAGACATTTGTGGTAAGATTGTTCAACTAATTTATCATAAAAAATTTAAAAAGTTCTATCACCGATCTATCCGAAATTATTATTCTTGAATGTTAGCGCTTCGAAATATAAACATAGATGATTAAGTTACAAACGATATATCTGATTTTTTTTTCAAGAATTACTAGTCCAGATACAAATGATATCTTTGAACATTTATGTTCTCTGGTCTTGGTCCCCTTTATTGATTTACAAACTTGATTTACTAACCAAAACAAAACCATATCTGTAAAAATGATTTATATTTATTCGATCTACGATAATACGTCCTATACATTAAACCTACAAATTAAGCTTGACATGCCTGTTATGAAGCATTGCTGAATTATGGTATCAGCTTTTGATGAAATAATTCCACTATCATTATGATTGGAGTGCGTTGGATACTTTTCATAGACACGGCCCGCGTTCGTTCGAATAAAGAAGATTGCATTCCGTGAAACGAAAACTTTGTTGTGGTTGTTTATTGTACCGTGAAGATAAGTTGTACATAAAGCCAACGCACATCTCATGCATTGATATCTAGTGGGACTCATTTTAGATCGGTACCATAAACTTATTATTTTAAGAACCGGTACAACCGGAACTATCTCAAGTGCTAGTAATGCTGATTGCTTTGTGTGAGCAGCGCACAAAACTGTACACGGTAACGTTAAACGCTGGCGATAATAAAAATGGACAAAGTTAAACACCTCCGTAACCTCAACGGCAAACAAACACCGAAATCTCGTTTGGTTCGGACCTAACACCGCCAACGCTTGCGTAGAGCTTTCAATTATGCCGTACCTAAACAGCTACGCAAACACGTTCCAAACTGCTATGAAGCCGTACCGGAATCTACAAAATGGGTCATTTGGGAGATTCGAAAAAAGTAAGGCGCCAAAACAAAAAAAAAACACCGAACAACAACATAAAAGGTACAAACAACAACCGACGAGAAGGTTGGATCTTCATCATCTGCATTGTGGCAGGATACCCGGTTGCATTTCGTGTCCATCTAGG
>JXWZ01011268.1:0-23526 GCA_000956215.1 Anopheles farauti No. 4
AAAAATACTGCAAACGCGCAAATAGGGTTCGTTTTTACAAGGCGACTAATTCAAACATCTACCTGCGTTTTAGGTTAGAGCCACCGTTGCGTTGTGGAAACGGTGTGGAGTACGCGAAGCATTAGCACGTTATTACGTTTTGTTTGGCACCTGTTAACGAATGTAAGAAACGACAATGACCGCAATTCGTTTTAAGCGATTCGATTCTCACATTGTAGCGACCGACCGACAACCCCGACCGGTGGCGGAGAGTTTTTAAATTGCTTCCAGGAGGCGCTCATACCAAGTACGCTGACTGTTGTTTTGACGGATGTAAGAGTGAAGAAAGCCACCAGCAAATAACTAAAAACACACACAATTTCTACACCAATGGGGAACCCTAAGAAACGTCCCTTGTTTTTAGCCACTTGAAAAGATTTGGTTCGTTGTTGCGTAGTAGACTTCTATTAGACCCATGGTTTCTTACAGCTCCAGAACATCGGACTGAGGCGTTATCCTAGTGTTTTTTAATGATTATACTTTTAGTAACTTTCTCCATCTTTACCTCTCTATCGTTCTCACACACATACTCTTTCTCTCTACTTGTACTACTAAACGATCCGGCGGTGAAGGTATACGCCAATGCTCTACGCACTATACGCGATTGGAGAACGTTACTCGGAGCCCCGAAATATCCAAATAACAAAATACTCTAGCGTCCGTCCTGTTTTCCCAAATATAACCGTAGCAACTCACCGTGCGCACGAGGAAAAACGCATATATTTTTGTACCGACATCTTTTCTGCAAGTCCGTTTCATTTTCTGCCTTCCTGCGAATGGAATGGAGAGCTAGAATCAGTAGGACAGAAAAATGCCATAACGCCTACTACGATAAACGAACCTACCAACCAAGCAAGTAGAACAAACAACAGCAACAACAATTACAAAAGTGATGCGAATGAAGCGAATGGCTTGCAGCTGCTGAGAGAGATTTCTTTTTGATTCATCTACTAGTATTGTATTCTTAATGTAGCGTTTTGCTTATAGGTCGTACATCACGCGTTCGAGTAGCCGAATCGGAACGATACCGAGAGTTTGCCATTACACCCTGAGTTTCCCCATTCGTCGTAGGATATTTTCTCCATAATCTGCCGTCCAATAAATAACACAAGTTGTTGTAGCGTGCCGGGAAATGAGTGTTCAGAACCCCTGTCGTACTTGATACCTTAAAAGAAAAAAACAAACAACAACACGGGGAAACTGTTTGCAATAGATAGATACGATTGATTTGCTAAAATGTGGCGCGTTTTGGTTTGCAGTTTCGATTTCGAGTTTTGATGACGCACAATTAACCTCTGAATGTGGAAATGGTGTGTGTTTGTGGAACGCCTCTTGCGGTGTAAAAGGTATGAACAACTGGTACTTTCCATTAACAATAAGTGTATACAAAAACCACATTCTCCTAGGCAGAGGTGCACGATACTGTATTCTTTCTTTATGACTTGAGTTGCTACGTTACAACCCGGACAGTTCTTTGCGATGTTTGCTGAGACGTTGCTGTACCCCTGACTAGAAACGTTTGATAATCGACAATAATCCACACAAACCCGATGTACATCCCGATACTAACAAACAGCAAACTATATTACAAAGGAGTTTTGAACCGAACAATATAGATGCAAATCGACAGTTCATCTGTTAAGAAATAGCACTGTTTTGTAGCTCCGAAAGCACACATATTCATACATACGCCAAAAGCGGTGGTGTTGTGCGGGCACTACTACTAGCAACACTACTTAGAGCAGGTGATACCAACATTTGATCAACATTGAATTGAGCGCTTTCTTTACCACATCCACAGCAGTTTCGATTCGTTACCATTCTCAGGAAACCAGGTGTTCTAGGTGTTAGGTGGTAGTCCGCCACACACTCCCTCTCTCCTGGTACCGTGCAGATAAACTTGCTACATTGCTCTTCTACTCGCTGAATGCGAAGGGATGGGAACGTATGCGAAAGGATGGGAACGATACGAATGCGATGAGAATAACGCACAACCAAACCGAACCGACGTTGTTACGTTGTGCAGCAGCTGCAACGCTACAATTTCTGTACAAAATTTCTACTGCACAACTTTGCAGTGTGCCCTATGTTACAGAGGCTTTGTATCGGACATGGTTACTTAAAGAAAAGAACAAGATATAGCTCAAAGAAGGAATAGAAGCTTAAAACACCTACCGATGCCTGACTAGCAAGGGGCACGAATATACGGGGGACATTCGAAACAAACAAACACAAAACATTGCGAGTACTTTTCTGTAGATATCTTCCGTTTTTATGTGTATTGACGATCATACGAATTACATAGGCCTCACAGCGACGTTGCTAGAGCCGACGAATTGGACACGTTTGTTATTAGTTGAGCAACCCTGGAGATTATTTAACCTTCCGTTCGTTCGGGATGCTGCGCTGACGCGGTGTATGAGTTGTACATAGTTTAGTTTTAGATAGTTTTGCGATATAACATTAGAGATCCGGATGGCGGCATAGACGTTGGCCCGGTCGGTCGTGTTTGGATTTCGACCGTGGACACTTTCTGGTCGGAACAACGCGGAGTAAACCGATGTGAAACTAATGAAAATACTGCCAAAGAATTTTGCTAACGAAGCGAATTGCTGTCGTCAGCGTTTAGTACTAACGATAAATTGTAGCACGGCCCGACAGGCCAGACAGGACAGTGACTCGTAGGTCGCACGTAACCAAACTGGGGGCCGAAGACGAAACCTAAACTGTTGGCCGAATAGACGAAAAAAAAATTGAGGAAAATGCTGTTGAGGGCACGTAATTAAGTAAACGACACGTAGAGCATTATAGTAGATTTTTTAGTAACACTAGTACGTTTTTTTAATAGACTCACAACGGCAAATCCCGAAAGCAGGGCCTGACGATCAGCAGTGGCAGCTACTCTAGTTGAACTGCATCTCAGTGGGTAGCTCTGTTACGGAGCACAAGAAAGTGGCGTGAAACATCCGATCAGTTTTCACTTAATTCCGACGTGCTTTGCTACGAGCAAAAGAAAACAGGAACACACCGTGAGTGGAGTGATACAAACGTAAAACCACTGAAAACCCCATTTGATATCAGAGTACGAAAATTGTGTATCCACTAGGTTGTTCATAGACGCGCGTTCAAACTTTCCGTTCACGCCAGGCATCCAATCCGATCGGCCATAGGAAATGTTTTTACAGGGTAACGAGGACGTTTCGTTTCAAAATGTGATTGAAAGTATTAATTAAAGCAACCAACAACAACAAAAAAATAAATAAATAAAAACTTTACACAAAAACAAAATCGAAAACTAAAATGAAAGATTTCACATGAAAGATAATATATTTCAAAACTAAAGGTCCGCATGGGCAGGATCTAGTTTACAAGCAAATAATCATAGGAGGATAAAGAAAACACGGACATCCGCGAAATTTTCCTGTACCCCCGGAGCGATGGATGGCAATAGAAAAACAAGTTGAAAGAGTAGTATTTGTCGGGGAAATTGCATCAACCAGAAACGGCAGTGCTGATGTATCAAGAAATGGAAAATAATATATAGCAACATACAAAGCAAAAAAAACACACACAGACATACATTTTCAAAACATACTGTAGATAGATTTGTTAAACGGCAGAGGGCATTAAAGATATAAAAAGCGAATATAAACAATTAACGATATAATAACGCAGAAAATCATCTACAACATTGGTGTTGTACATAGCCGCATGCAGAAATAATAAGGATGGTGACAGAACGGGAGCAGGAGAGTGAAAACCATTATTTCAAAGTACCATTTGGAAGTGGTGGTGGATGTGTGCGCCTCATGTGTTTTAGTTCTTTTCTAAATTTACACTAATTTCTATTACACGCATTAGTGATGGTGAAGCATCTGGTAATAAAATTAGCATTCAAACAGAATAGCGTGCAGAAAAGCTGACATCCGCTCTCTGCTTTAGCCTCCTCATACAGGGTTTACCAAAGCAACCTTTTATTTTAAATCGTCAACTGATACTCTATTCCATTTCAATGATTTTCAACACTTACGTACGTAACGCATGATTATTCATTCCACCAGTGGAATCATTGTTGCACATTTTAAATTCGTACAAACGTTCGAATTTATGTCCTTTTTGTGAAACTACAGAAACACACAAACAAAACACAGCCAACCCGATGGCAAGATGACACGAATTAAACTCTAACCGAATGCAAACGAATAATTATTGAATATGCAGTATATTTTTTGATTTTATCAAAATTGGTTTCACGTAAAAAATATGTTGAATATTGTCTGAAAAAAAAAATTATAATTAGTTGATCAAAACATATAACTACTTCGTTTTGTTAAAAGAGTTGAAAATTATTGCTTTAGAATAGAACATCTCTTTGCGGTAACAACAGGAAAAGTTTTCGATCGCTGAACTTCCTGTTTTGAAGTAAAAAATAAAGTGCTGTTGATGTCTATAATGTTGATGTGTAAAAGCCCTGTGAGCATGGCATGCTAGCGTGCTATGTTGCAGTATGTTTACGTGGAATGTCCTTTACTACAACTTTGCAACACACGCACACAAACACACAACCGACAGATATGCCCGACGAGCAGTGGTGCAAACGCCAGCATTACATGCTGCGCGGCATTGGCATATGAAATGGATGTTAAAATCAAAAACCTGAAATTACGTACAATCCGGCCCATTCGATTCCGGATGCGCGAGAACAGGATTGCTTTGTGTTGTGTTGCGTCGCGAAAGACGACATCAAAACTGGCTGGTTGGAAATTGTTTTCTCACCGGATGTTTTGCTGTTTGTAAAGAAATGAATGGATGAAAAAACGCGATGGAAACACCACGGCATCCTGCCACTAGAAGCATCAGAGACGGTGAGCGGAGGGTTTTATAGTTGGATCGGAGTACGTTAGCGAATCGATACAGGATATAACATTGGCACCAAGCGTAACCAAAACTGGAGGACAAACGGATGCACACGCAGCGCAATGCAGGTAGAGCAGGAAGGCCGTCGAAGGTCGGTGGGAAAAAAGGTTTTTCAATCAAATTTATATAGGGTGAAGTGCCTAATGTATAGACAATATAGTTCCCTATAAATTCTAGCATGCGGAGACACGACAAACACTAGTGGCAGGCTAGTGTGTCGATTCCAACTGTTTCGATCCGCCCGGTGAGCATGAGGAAAGGCCGAACGTTGATCAACATGAAAGGAAACGAACTCCGAAAATTAGACGAACAAACAAAACACGATGATTAGCTTCACAGCCATAGCACACTTAAATCAACATCTTGATGTAGGCGTTTGAGCAAGCAGGACATTATCATAGGCGAACTGTATTGGCGAGAACGGGTAATTTTTTTTTAACTGGAAACTTACACATAAAACGACAGCAACACAAAAACACCAGTTGATAAGCGACCCCCTTACGTTGTTGCGGAAACTTATAGAATCACTTAAGACCCCTGCATTCTGTTCGAACCGAGAAGCTGAACTAGAAGCAGGTTTGCTTTCGCATAGCCTTTAAAAACTATCACACGCTTTTCGTTTCACACAAAACTTATCTGCCGGCGGTTCATCTAATTTCACTCTCTAAAGCACGCCGACAAGCGATTTTTTATAGTCCACATTCCACATTTTATAGTCCACATAACCAAAAGAATCTAATTGATAGAATGCACTTAAGGATTCGTTTCTTGCGCGGAACCGTGTGGTATAAGATTCTAACCGATACTCCGCCAACATTATTGGAACGGCATCAGCGAACGAACCCGTCTACGTGGCGGCTGTACTGCCGAAACGTTTCTAGGCTACCAGATCAATCAGAGATCGACGAGGATAGGAAACGGTAGAAAGGAAATCAACTTATGTCAAAATTAGCATTCTTTTATGTTTTAGAGATCCAACGAAAATCAAGGAACCCGAAATCATTGTATAAACGAGAAAAATAGACAATTCATCATTCCCAAAATAACCATTGTGTTGATTTGTATTGTCCTTGCGTAAAGAAGACAATGTTTGTCCCAGCCTAGTGATCATGAGGTTTAAACTTCTATCTGGTAAAAAAGTGCTCTGTATTACGGGGGCTAACCGAACCAAGAGTCATTTTTCAATAATACCAATTAATGAAAGTGGCCTTGCGGTGTAGTGGTAGCGGCACCGGTCTTTCACAAGACAGGACCTGTATTATGATCCATTAGCATCTCGTAGCAGTTTATGGTAAATCATTTTTAAATTTCACGATGTCAATTCTTATCTTCCACATTAAACATTATTAAATCCACATCAAACACATTAAATCCTTATTAAACATCAGACGATGAAATTTTTTACAGCATGTTTCCCCCAAACGATTAGACACCTATTTATTTTTACCTTATATATCTTATGATGTGAGATGTTACTTCATTCCAAGTCTTTGCTTAGCAAGGCGTGGTACAGAATGATGCTGACCAGCGCTCTTCTGAAGAATTAGTATAAGTAGAATTACACTTTTTCGATTGGATGTCTTGGATATATTGGTGTAGCTCATTTTGAACGGTGGTACTTGTGTCCTGTTGAAAGTAATATATTAATTTAATCACAAATAACGTGTGTAAAACTTAGAGGCTGTTCAAAGCCATGTGTTACACCGTAAGTGTTTTAAATTTTTTCGGAATCCTATGTTTTTCGCGGTTTTTTCGCGGTACAGACGTACTGTCATATCAGAGATGTTACAGTGGTGGAAATATATATTTCAATCCTAACCTTTTTTTTTAAGCAGACAGCTGTTTTGTGGAAAATCGCTTCTTGGTATGCGTTAATATTCTTCTTTCGTTTAAAATATTTTCACTGTTTCAATTTGCACCAAAGTAGGTAGTAATACTTAATATTTTAGTTATTTTTTTTTTGTATAGGATCGAAATGGCTTAACCAGTCTTGCTAATCTCCAATTCTCTTTGTGCATCTCTTTCCCTCAAAGGAGTTATCCTATTTTCTTTGAACACATTCGGAAATTTTTTTGCTTGTACAAAAAAGAAGAGCAATATTTATATACAGCTTATTAAATTGTACTACTAACGATAGCACCAAACCAAACATTATGGAATATATGCTACATTATTATAGTTTGAGGTATAAAATTCAAAGCTCACGGGAAATTGTCTTTATATTTGAATTTTGTATCGATAAATAATATTATTTAAAATGTTATGCAAAGTTGATTTTATGTGATTACTTTTACTTATTTTGTCCGATTTCGATGGACTATAGTCCGTAGTCCATGTGCAAGTGTCTCTCCCGCTTCGTGGATTTTTCTCTTTTTGCATCCCTTTCATACAAACCTCTCCGCGACTGTGGAGGCCGGATAGTCGAAAATTTATTGACAACAGTGACAGCAGCTGTGTGTCATCCATAAAAAAACAACAAATAATTAATAACAAACACACAAGTTAATGTTTGAGCCACTGTATTATCTTTTGTAGCAACAAAGGCGCTGGTTGCAGTTTCGTTTCCCATTCGTCGAAACCATTTCGCTCGCGAAAACAGGCGTCGATAGTCTGGCTAGCTCGTTGCAATATGTATAGGAAAAACAGAATAACGTGAAGCAATATCAATAGCTTGTAGTGTGAACCTTACTTGTGTACGTGTGTGCGTTTTTCTGTGTGTTCCGCCAGTGTGTATGATATTCGAGTTGTAGATGTGAAAAAAGTGCATACGAAATATATAAATCTGCAGCCCGGTTTAATATTTCTCACGAGGCTAAGCCCTCCTGGCTGCAGCAGGGAATGTGCTATTTGAAAAAAGTTGGTGTTTTCGCGTGTTGAAAAAAAATCGTGTTGTTTTTTCTTCGTGATCGCTACTGTAGTGAGATTACATCGGCCGGATGTTGTCCGCAAATTGCATCGTTTTCTATTCTATACGTTCCTTCACTATCGAAAAGGCATCAGGGCTGTTCCGCAAACGTGCGATTTGTGCAAAAAGGGTTGCAGTGGTATAGCATGTGCAGAAATTAACGTAAGCTTTGTGGGGTGCAACCAAATGATGTGGCGTTCGTAGCTTTTGTTGCTTCCGTAGCGTAGCGGAAGGGTGTTTCCTTCCGTCGTATCCACCGTTCGATTGTGGTGGTCAGCTGCAAGTTTGGTGTGCAAGAAAACTTGTGGTACGAAAGGAAGAAAGCTTTAAAAACGGGGTCAGTTTGCGCTAGCGATTTCCACCGTCCCGTGTACCTGCATGATGCCGAGACGCTGAGGAAAGCAGGTCAAGTGGAAAATAGCACACACCCTGCCAACGGCGAGGTGCTACCAGAGTACGAACTCCACCCCGGTTGATGAAAAATCCGTCCTAGAATCCTTGGCGACGTTGCGAGCAGTAACAAAGGAAGCCCCAAAATCTAAAGCTGACCGTAGCATCTCACATCGCAGTGCTGGCACAGATGTCGGCCTGAAATCCTATGGAGAAAGTCGGTCTCACGGTGGGTCTCTCTAGCAACGCCGGTCATAATAGCAGCGGTCGCGTATCGCGGGAAAAAATGTCGAGACGAAAAAATCTGTTTGGGGTTTGCGCGGCCACCGTCGTCTGCTTACTGCTGCTGTACGCCAGCCAGCGAAATACCTCCAACGGCAACGGCACCGAGTACTTCCGACCACGGGAACATACCGGCAACCTGCCGATGCTCAACTCACACAAATACCACGGGTAAGAGACGAGTTATTCTTTTGAAGTGTTTTTAAACCGACAGCAGCTATGTGTACCGAAATTCCTGACCGCCGGGGTTGATAGAAAACGTATGCAAAACAAAAGTGAAAGCAAAGATTTAAAAAAAAATTGCAAAGTTTGCGCGAAGATGGAATGATGAGGCTCTTAAGTCGTTGGGTACGTTGTGGGACGTGCAAAAGAATCATTTCCAGGGTTTTTTTTGCTGCATAGCAGAGAATCGAGCTATTTCAAATACTTCCGTTGGATCCGGGAAAGAAAACTCGCGGACAATTTCATTTACAAAGTTAAGTTTAGATTGAAATGCTTCCGAGGAGTTGGAATGTTAACTCGCGCAAACGCTAGCTACTTTCCGCAGCAAGGAATATGGCTAGAGATACCGCTATGTAATGGGTAAACTCTTACATGATAATTAGTCATTCAATGGACTTTATTAAACGCTTTCATGTTTCACTTGTATTACTTTGAATGTTTAATAAATTTTATGAAATTAAATTTAATCTTTTCCTGTCCTTCTCCTTTACACCGTGGACTTGTCCGTGAATGGGTCTCTCGTTACATACACAATTAATAAACAGTGACATCGTAAGACTGAAATATATCATAACTAGAAGGAAAAATGAACTTACTTGTTCCCAATCGATAGTCTCTATTAATACTATTGTTATTCAAGGATTATAGATACAGGATACAACGATTATCGAACAGTTCAGTAGCTATTGGTAGCATATTATTTGTTCTTTATTACCCAGAAGCAAATAATGTGGCTTTTAATTAAATTTGTTGTGTTTAAATGCTTAAACTGTAAATACAATTATGTTGAACTTCAGCAATATGCATTACATTTCTTTCTGGAAACAAACCATTCCTTTCCGCTTTTTTGCCAAACTTCATATTCTCTTGAGCAAACTCTTGCGGATTTTGAGTGTAAAATAATTCTTCTAATTTCGGCTTGTTGGCTAAAAAAAATTATTTAAATAATATTTACGGCACGGTTAGACTCTAGGTAGAGCAAATGTAAATTCTAAGAACACTGAGGTTATATTGAAATCTATAATTTAAAAAACACACAAAACTTTCATTTGGAACTTTTCGATGAATACTTTGAACGATGAATCCGTTGCACTTTGTAGGTTTATTTCACTATGAAACTTGCAAAAAAAAAACATGACTCCGATCGCAAAAACTTTAGAATCCACCCAAGCTCACATTTTTATCCATTTCCATGACTTTCACTTCAAGATTTTGTGTTCCTTTCGCCTGTTAAAAATCTTATCCCTTCTTGTCTTACTAGAAATCCCTTATAAAAGTGAAAGCCTGACCAAACAACTTTCAATTCTGTTTCCCTTCACCGAATCCCACGAATTACGAATCCCATTACACTGTAGTATAATGTCGGATTGTACAATGGGTCAGAAGAAAAACATTATATAAATTTAGTCCACAATTTGTGACTCCGATCAGGGAAAAAGTTCCTTAGAAAGGTTTTCAAAATTTCGAATTATATCTTCTGTACAAACCATATTTAACAAATATAAGCTAAATAACAAACTATAAGCTAACTTTAACAAACGCTAAATTCATGGAACGTTACAAGATACGATTTGTCTGCGTCTATGAGCATGCATGCATGTTGCATCCCATTGCATTTTGCGAGAGCAAATACTTCGTGTTTTAGTAGCACCTTCCTTCAGATCCTTATCTTCAATTCAACGCCGATTTTCGTGCCGGGCCGAGTTCGTTGACAAAACTCGGCACACGCCGACAAGTGCATTGTTCGATGCAGGTAAACATTTACTTTCCGTACAGCACGTTTCTCGCAGTAGGCACGTGGCTCGAGCTGCGTTAAGAAAAAAAAATGATTGTGAAAATTATTCCCTTTTGTTTCGCCGAACGTCGCCGTCACAAGAGTCCAATGGCCCCGCAGTGGGAGTCCGATTTCGCCATACCCTCCGATATTGGCGCAAGAAGCCAGTGCGTGGGATCACTATGATGGTTTCGCACTGCACTTTCTCAGCAGCAGCAGCAGCCGCTCGACCAAAGTAGGCCAACACGATGACACCGACACTCGGGTGTAGTGATGGGTGCTTTATTCCGATTTATTCCTACAACCGGTTCCGATACGGATTTGGGTGATTCGTCCGATTATAATTTTAGTTTGGGAATTGGTACTGGTTACCGGAACAGATCAATGCGATTAAAAAGTTGATTTATAACCTTTCGTTCTGATTGTGAAAACATGCTTAGTTTGCAATGGTTAACAGTACATTAAACCGTTCCCATCGTTTCCTACGTCACATAAAAGAAAGCTATAAATTTTCGCACTAGGAAACACGCAGGAAGGAAAAAGTTTATTATTAAATATATGGTTTTTTTAGCTCTTTTGCAACCTTAATATTGCCTTGTATTCAATGTATATCATAGAAGACAAATAAGCTCTTGATCTTGCTGCTGTATGCGTTTTTCGTAAATTTGCAGATCTGTTTTGTTATTGAATTATGTTTTCAAAAACGTTAAAATCAAAGAGCGTTGAATAATTTTTAAACGAAAATTAGTTATATATATTTCTTTACAATAGTAAACTAGCAGAGGCTTAGCTGAAGAGTCATTAGAGCTGTCGGAAAGGAGTGTCATACTTAAACATAGTTGACTTGTTAAAATCATTCAAGTTTTTGTCCATCACTACTACTGCGTTGCTGCACTGACGGTGAAGTTACTGCGGTTTAATTTGGATTTCTCGCGTGTTCGCTCTCGTTCTGCACACGCTGTGCGCAAAAATTATTATTCATTGTTTCGCATTGTACTAATGGCTCTTTTTTTTTGTTCGTTCTCTTTCCCTTTGCTTTCCTCCTAGGTCGTCTCGATTGTACGGTGTAGCAGCGGGCACCTCCTTCGATAGCAACGCGTACCCACCAATGTCCACGGCACACAACGTCACCATCGTGGATGTGTTGGCGTACCAGCGTGCGCTGATAGCGGCCGAATGCACGGACAGTGAGACCGGCCGGAAGCTGCCGGACGGGATGACACCCGAGACGGGCGGGAAACCGTCGCGCAGCCTCATCATCACCACCTGGCGGTCCGGGTCGACGTTTCTCGGTGACATACTGAACGCCCTGCCGGGCAACTACTACCACTACGAGCCACTGCTCGACTTCGATATCGTGCAGATACGCGGCCCACCGAATGACAGCGTGGCGATCCACAATTTGCGACATCTGCTGCACTGCGACTACAGCGAGATGGAGAACTACCTCGATTTCGGCCGGACGCACAAATATCTGTTCAGCCACAACACGCGCCTCTGGCAGCAGTGCGAGCGCTTTCCGCAATTCTGCTACGAGCCGCGGTTTCTCGGCCCGTTCTGTCGGTTATTTCCACGCCAGAGCATGAAGGTGGTACGGTTGCGGGCCGCACTCGTAACGCCGCTGCTCGAGGACGAGAGGTAAGCCGGGACGTTTTCAGGGTGGCCTCAATTTTTTTTATCACCCTCGCATCATCATTTCATCGGTGTGGTTTTTGTTTTTGCATAATTTATTTTCTTTTTTGTTTTGCCGCAGCACTTTCTTTTTTTTTTGCTGCATTCTGCATCATCGCAAACGTGGCAGCCACTATCGGTTCGACCGGAAACGAACATTTCTTAATCGTTTTTTTTGGTGCCATTCAGGTCAGTGCCGCATATTGCAAAAATATTCAAATCACGACTTGACCGGCACCAAAATGCTTTCCGCGGAGGTTCCTGCGGGCTCCTCAGGGCTGACTTAAAACTCCGGCAAGGAGTTCGCGGCCCACAACGCGCTCGTGCTTTCTCGTTCCACACGTGCCTACCATAAAGCACCCGGAAAAGTTTCCCAAAACCGGTGGACGTGGTAGTGAAAAGTATGGTTGGTTCGCTAGCGGTCGCCGCCATACTGAATGAAGAATCAGTTTGGGAAAGAATTTTTCATATCCGGTTGCGGCTCGCTCGGAGTTTGCGCGAATGTACTAAACGAATTCTTGCTACAAAAAAAAAACTGAAAGCAAAAGTTAATTCACGATGAAAGTGATACATGAAAACCAGTTCCCGTCCGGCCCTGGTTCAATCTGGTTCACCGGCATATCGGTTGTGCTCGCTTGATCTTGCGAAAAAAAATAAATAAAACGCCGCTGCCCTTTCGCTCGCCCGATGATGTGACACTTTCGGATGCGTTGATCGCGTTTGTGGGGTGTTGTTTTGAATGGCATGTTCGTTCGCGGTGGTCAGTGCCCTCGGGTGGTGAAAGGAAACGTCGGTTGTGAACCGTATGGTGCCCGTACTTTGCCGTCTGTTGCCTGCGAGAGAGTCGTAAATGTTATTACTTGATGATTTTATTATATATTTTTAATATTCGATTTTTGATTGTTTGCATTATTAATATCTGATTAAGCGCAATCTTTTAACAAGTCGTGAAAACTTTCTTTTGCTCCACGGAATCTGCTCGGAAATGTAGGATTTTTATTATACTGACGATGCAATGATATTCAGGATTGGGCTTGGAATTGGTTAACAAATTTTAGCTGATTTTGATTTCGATCTTGTAATTAATCGACCCTGGTTTGAAACATTCTTTTACGAAAACCTTATATCCTCTTCTCTAATGGACTACAATTAGAACAAAGTGCTTGAAGAAAGAACTGGCTGACAATTTACTGCAAATTGAGTCAGTTTATTCGCTTACTCATTTTCGGCGTGTGTGGTGGTAGCTACAGTGTCATTACCTAATCTCCAGACCTGAATCTGATTATTTTTCAAGTTTTTCAAAACAAAGAATAGCATTTTAGTATTTTTTTTTTATATTTCAACTAACTATATCAAATGCTTTTTAGGCTGTGGGTTTAACCTGAAAACTTAAACCCGAAAAAAAGGTGCTAACAAATTTCATTTGAAGACAAATTTGCATCAATTTCGCCGCATTCTGTACCGCAGAATTATATAATTTTTTTTTTATTTGTTTAATGCTGTTGAATCTACCCGTAAATCAGCTCTAAGAATCTACTTCAAACGACGAAATGGGTTTACGACGGCTTACAACGGTAGTGATCATAACATTCCTTTAATATAATTTTAGGATACCAGCACTCGTGCATCGTGAACCTTGGTTATAAATCGAATTATATTCGACAAAAGCGGCAAATGCTTGGTCCGTCCATCCATCGCTTAATCGGCAAGTACCACGGCTCCAATGCCATGGGAACGCTTCTGCGCAACCCCAGATGACTTGCCGCCGTAACAGTGCTTTCCGACCAGTTACTTTGCCCATCTTAGGGTGCTCAACTTCGCACACGCGCGCCTGGTCTGTGGCCATAATGCAATTGCGAACGAATGGTGGCCGGCCGGTAACGGTTCTGGCCGGTAACCCGTTCGGAGAAATTTAAAACCCCACATCCCCTCCAGTGTCATTGCCGCCAGTTCGCGCTCGTGTCGTTTGTACGCGGTCGTTCCACCTCAACAGGTGTGGCCGTTCCGATCGCAGCACATGCGAATGTAAAAAAAAACAGTTTTAAAATCCTCTTAAGTTATTCTATTTGCACCGTTTTCTGAACTGTATCTGGAATTTTTTATTTTGCAAACGTTCCATCTGACTCCATTTTCTTGCTTGTTTTCATAGTAAAGAGTGGATTCAACGGGACAGTCGCGTGTCGGAGGAAGCTTTGTGAAGCACATGGAGCCGATTAATCATTCCAAGTTGAAGTTTTGAAGATGACCCGAAGGTCAAGTGTATTCAAGTGTGTTGTGTTGCAATAGACCTTTTTTTTTGCTTGGGTACGTCGTTCACAAGGAACTAGTTTATTTAAGACCGTGGGCATGTTGGCTTTTGGTGGGTGATAACGGGGTGACTCGGCGCTCTGTGTACTGCGTACTAGGTAATCGTAATCGTAATCGGATGGTTACGTCGCAGTTTGTTAACCCTGTTTTTTTTTTTAAATATGTTTCACAGTAAATGTTGTTCAAGCCACTGTTTGCACTTGTTGTGCGTGCACCAGCGTGAACAGAGCATGGCATTGACTTCGATGTTGCCGATTGTACGTTCGTTCAAGAACCGGTTAATGCTTCACCGAAACCAACCGTAATTGCACCGACCGAGTGAAGATGTTGGAGCTGCTGCCTCTACGGACGTTATGCGTAAGACCGCGATGCCAAGAACTGCGAGCGTGTGCGTGTCTCAGTTCATCAGTCATCATCCCCTGAGCAGAGGAGTGACGTAGGCGCGACCCCCGGGTGAAGCGATTTTTAGCGAAGATTGTACGAGGCAGCGTTCGCATGGTGATCGCATCGAGTAATCTAGCAAAAGGCAAAGAAAACGCTGCTTCTAGTGTATGCTCCATTTGCGAGTGAGATCACCACCACCGAGCAGTAGCAGCGTCAGGAAGCCTCATCACGCTAGCGACATCTCGAGCGCTCGGCTGTAGAACTACGTCCCTGGGGCAGGGGAAGTTAACCCGTATCCTACGCCCTAAGCCGAACATATGGCGTGCCGTTCACATTCTTCGCTGTAATTGTTCTAACCAACCCGGATCACCGGGCACCGGTGAAGGACGATGGCTTCAAGAATCGAGCGTGCACCGTACGATGAGGTTGTCGGCATTCTAGTAATTAATCTACGCGACCGATTAAGACCAGTTGCCTCCACGGGTCCGGCAAACAGCCGGTGATGATTTTGATGGGGAGCTAGCCATTTTGTAGCCTGTTTTAACACAGGCCTCGATCGCCAACCAAAACCGATCTGTACGCGAAAACTTGCGAACTACTTTTACACTGCATTAAAGCGCAAAAAAAAAGCGAAAACCGTTCCACCATAAAGCAGATATCATCCGTTCGATATCGAATGGGGGTCTAACGGTTGGCTTCTTTTGTGCGGCTCGACATCAACAGTTAAGCGTTGGTCGGATCGCGGGTTTGGCTTCGCACACGCCGCGTTGCGTTAAAATATTCAAACAAGAATCAGCAGCGCTGACGATTAACTTCGTCGAAACTGCACGATTCATGCTTGAGTTGGAGTGTCTGCTGCAGCAATTTGAGAGACGCGGTTGCACGGCTGCGTACGTTCGATTATCCGCCCGTTCGGGGCATTACTGCTAGGTATCTTTCATGAATTCCCGAACGAACGTTTTCCGGACGATCTGAGAGTTTCAGCTTGTATTACCAACGAAAATTCGCTCAAATTCGTTCTCCCCATTCCGGTTGTTGTCTCCGTTTCAGCTTTCACAACTATCGTTGCTGTATAGAAAGCAGTTTCGTTTCGCGTCCGAAGAGAAATGCATCTGTTGCTGTGATTCACTTTGATTTCATGCCCTCAATAAAACTGAAATTGAGTGTTTTTTTCTTCTTCTCGTTCGCTTCAGCTGCTGGTACTAGCGTAGTAAGAAGAGGAAACTCATCGGTTGCGAAACACCAGGTGGGAAGTTTGACAAAGTGTACATTCCACACGATATCAAGAAGACGGATTAACGCATTATTTCATTTGTGGTAAGCGTTGGGCCGATGTAAAACGATAAGCAGTCCCTCTGTAAATTGTCATTCCTTGGCTACTCAGTCTCGAAGTGGTATATTATATCGCACATTTCAAAACGGATTATGATTGGCTAGACAGCCTTTTCTTGGCTTGTAACACAGACGCTATTGTATCCAAGTTCAAGCGTTCAAGCAGGCTGGTGCTGATAAGAAATCAATCGAAAAAATGGCGCAATAATATATTTTTTTGAAAATTTTATCTTAATTAAGGTATTTCATTGCTGATAATATAGCTGATATTTCGCCCTATTTCTTAGCTTGCGTACAAATAGACCTTGAACTTGTTGAACGGCAGGGACTGTTTGGACAAGAACCTTCGTATTGATTAAACATACCTTGCCCTTGCAGAAGAAAGAAGATGTTCTGTTTCTTCAGCTGCCACTGGGAATCCTTGTGTATGAGTGCCATTTTTATGGAAAGTTGTTTGCGATCGCAAAACAATAGAAATAAGCTAGATTTATTGAAGAAAAAAGACTGAAATTAATTCAAAATAACTGTGACAATAAAGACGTATGTTTGAAACCGTAATCTACAAACAGAATAATGCTTCCAAACCGTAAAGAAGGTTAATATCAACCCCTCCCCACCAACCCACCCTGCATTAGAAACAATGCTTCCAAAGCACTGAAATCGGTTCATTCCGTTGGCTTCACAAATCAATAACGATTCACTGCATTTGGCTTTGAGGTTCTGCTGTCCGTAAATCAAATCATGCTTGTAGAAGCGCTCGATAATGCTATGGGATGCTTTGCTGGCCCGTTCTAGTTTCCCATTTTTTTTTTTTCGATCGAGAACGAATTGCGTGATTGCGCCCTGAGATTCGAACACCGTGTTTATGTCGGGTCGGGTCGGGTCCTTGCCGTTGCCGTTTTTCGTCAGCGTTTCTCTCGGGTGCGGTAAGGGCTAGTGATGGTGGCACTATTGATTGCGGTTCGGTAGAGATATTTGATTTCGGACACCGGGTGAGGAAGCTGACGGTGAAAACAATCGCGTGTTCCGGTTGGCAGGTCGGCTGAAGGGGTGGTCAGCATTTCTTGCCCAAACCACCGGGAGAGAGGGTATACTATTAGTTCAGAATGTTATGTATGTCAGGTATATTGGAAGCACTTTACTATTTGCTGGAACCTATAATTGGATCTAAATTTCAACCCCGGTACGACTTCCCGAGGATCGACCATGCGTCGTTAACACGCACCGGTTCCGGACATTCGGTAGATGGTAATGGATTTTTTTTTGTTTAGCCAACTTTTTCGGACTTTTTCGCTCCCGGCGTGGTTCAGTACCTGCTGTGCATAATTATGTACCGCTTGCGGAGATAACTAACTAGAGAGGGAAAGAGAGGACTGTGAGTGAGTCTAAGCACCCGATGGGGCTCCGGGCCGATAGTGAGTAAGGGTTTTTGTGTGTGTGGCGATGCCCTTGACATTATTCGAAACTGCTACTCAATCGCGACTCTTAGACGTCGTGCAATCCATAACGAATGACTGTGCATGAGGGTCGCATTTAGCGAACGGTTCCAGCGTCGGAAGATCGCACCATCCCACCATCGCCACCAGTTCGTGCGACTGGTTTAGCAAGCGGATAGCAAGAGGCAACCGAAAGGTGCATAAAGGCGTTTGGTGCGCGGTCGATTGCAATCAATTAATGTCAATCAGGTCCGACCGATCGATGATTCGCATGTTCGGAAGCGGTTGTGAGAAGCATTGTTTAAAGCAGATTTGCTTTCTTTGTGCGAATTGTTATCAAACATGGAAAATGTTTTGATAAGGTTGATGGTTGTTAACAAATATTTTAAAGCTTGTACCAATGGAAAAATATTTCACCTTGTTTGTTTTCGGTTTCGTGTCAGCATTTTTACAAACATGTGTGGTAAGCATATGGCCGTATGCATTCACATGTATTACGTGGTTGCTACATAAGAGTATAAAAACAGGCTAGGAAAGGTTCTAGGTTTTTCAACACGTTATTTAATCAATAAATCATTATTTAGCTATTTTTTACGTGTATTTATAGTAGTTTTATAGACATTCTGGCATCAAAGAAAATACCAGACGGCGGGAGGTTGTAGTAAGCCATGAATTCTATAAAGGACAAGACGACGCCGCTTCTTCGTTTTTGCTTAACTATTTGATAGGTTTATTAGGGAATTAAAACCAACCTTGGAATTTCAATATTTGGGCGATAAATTATATCATTGCACTTGGTAACGCATTTTTGCCCTTTTAACGAACTCGAATTCAATCCCAACTCTGACATTATCGGTTAATTTTCACTACTTCGGTTGCCACAAATTTCGAACTCAAATTATGGATTATCGTAATTCGCATATACCGGGAGAAAGGAAGACAAAAAAATATATTTATTGCTGAAGAGAAGTCTTGCTTTCCAAGTACTCATTAAAATCACATCACGTTGCCGCATTTCGTTCGCGCCCCTGTGTGTGTGTGTGGCAACAATTGAGTGACAATCCGGCTCCCAGTGGGGAGTTGGTTTAATGTGCTGCCCTTACCTGGCACTAACACCGCACCGGGGGAGTTCGGAACCGCTGATACCGGAAGGTAGATGGATGAATCTCACACGCGGTTCAACAACAACAAAGCCCCCACACTAATGGGCCACCGCGTAACACAATGTCAATGATGGTTTGATGTGATGGCGTGTATGTTGTTTCGTTTGACACCTGACGTCAGGTTCTGTGGTGACCCAACACTATTCCTATGTCGCTCTCAGTGGGAGTGTTAGCGAACGGGGGTGATGAATTAATGGCTTCCCCCCTCGGGTATACGTACATGCATGGATGGAGGATGCGTTACGGATTTATGAAATATGCAGCACTGTCCCCTTCCCCCTGACGAATGCAAGTAGCAATTTTCATTGTTCTCACTCTCCTCGCTCGTTTTCTTCTGTTCCTTTCAGCCTCAACGTCCGCGTCGTGCTGCTCATACGCGATCCGCGGGGCTCGTTGCAGTCGCGGAAGCATCGGGTATGGTGTCCGGGTCGGCCGGACTGTGACGATCCGAGCACGGTCTGCAGTGATATGCAACTCGACTATGAGGCGGCCGTGGAGCTTAGCAAGCGCTTTCCGCGACGATTTCGGTAAGTTTTGGGGAATGAGAGGGTAAAATCTTCCACATCTTAAATCTTTTTGCAGTGGGTGGCGGTGTGCATGAAAAGGACGACGCATTATGTAGATTACGGTCACCAGAACCGTTTGCTTTTCAGTTCATTTAAACAGTTGATTGTGGGTCACGTCTAGGGCTAGGGTAGCGCTAAAGCCGGTCGATATGTCGATAAATGAGATTAGGTTGGGGAAGGTTTGTCACGCGCCTGACAAATATTGGGTGTGCAATTAAGTTTCCCAATTTGCTTTCCAAAAAGTGTCCTGCGAAGCAACGGGAATTGCAGCTCTAGAAACTTCGATTTTTTTTTGTTTCGAGCTTATAACTCCACGTAACCTGACTTACTCCACGTTTGGAGATATACGTTTTGATGTTATCTATTACAACACGCTGTAAACGAACTAGTACATCCAAGCAAATATCAATCGATTTATCGTAAATGGTTGCAAAATCGGATTCAAATTTGCGGACATGATTTGCTCTCAAATCATACTGCTGTCAAATGTCAAGAACCCTGAGTAACTGCAACTTCCTGGTAACTTCCTGCAGATAGCTGGTAGCAATACATCCCTTTTGTACGCTGGTCTCCGTCGACAGAAAGCCGCTCGGAATGCGTGTTTTTATTTTTGTCCTGATAAAAACTCTGATAAAAGCAGCAGCAAACATGCCAACAATGAGTTGTCGCTTCTAGAAGGGCAAATTTATTGTTCTTATTTCACTCACTGGTCCCTGCGCTGGTCCCTGCGCAAAAATAGCTGAGATAAGCGCTTTCGCGGTGTGTTTATGATTTGTTTATAGAAAGCTAGAGAAATGCCGCTGTTGCCGGCAGAGACAACGTGCCGTTGGTGCGCTTCCACGGGGCGGAAATTGGATAGAAACGACGACGTATAGTTTCGTTTAAATAAATGATGACCCTTGGGCATGGTGGCTCGACGTAGCTTTATAATCACCCTGTTTGTTGTAAGCTCCACACAGCGCTAGAGGTTGAAGGCTTGCTTTCTACCGAAAATCTGTGCCTGCTTTTCTTTTCGAATTGAATTGTGGGACGTGAGTGTCTCTAACACACACATGCTGCGATCGGATCGGTTGGCTAACTTACGGGAAATAATCGATCGGTTTCGCACGATTTTTGCATACCAATAGCATTGACGGACGTCTCGCTGAACGTGATTGTATGTCAAGCTTGCCCTCTCGACAGCACGTTGATTATCGCACGTGGCTTGATGCAAGAAGAGTAAATTATAACGTTGGACCCGCATTTCAAGCCGTCGGTAAACGTCGATCAACCTGACCCGGCGCGTGAGTGCCAGACCGAGCAAAAGCGAGAAACCTTTCCAATTCTTTCAATCTGATGACAGTAATCAAAGCACTCCCGCTACCGCCCCGCCACGACAGCCACCTGGTGTGTGGAGAACGCGTCAACGACCGCCACCACGCGAGTTAGTGAGGAAGCTCGCCGACGGAGAAGATCGATGGCAAAAGTGAAAGGAGCAGGGGAAAGAAACTCGACCAATGGTCGCACGATGAAGGCTGAGGAAGTTCGCGGGGTGGAAATATTTCATCATAATGTTTTCTAATTATTTTGTCAGACTTTGGTTCGGTGTGGTTCTCCGTCTGTTCCTGGCTTTTTTGTCGCTATTTTCGAAGCTTTTGTAATGCGTCCCAGTTTCCCTTTTCCCGGGGTCTCGCTAATATAATGCGGAAGGAAGTTCACCGACATGAGCGTGCATCATAAACTGTCGGATTTAGGAAATACAGTAGAATATAATGGAACAAGAAAGGCTTGAAACACACAACGAACGAATTCTGCAAACATACTAAGCCGTCAATATTGGTATACCTACTTAATTATTACACTCTTGCTCTTGCTCTTTTGCTTCGATTCCACCAGCGTCGTACGGTACGAAGATCTCTCGCTGAACCCCTACAGGATGACCAAAGAGATACTGCACTTCTACGGGCTTCCATTCCATCCGGAGGTGAAGATGTTCCTCGACACCCACACCAAGCAGGACGTCGGGGGCGTCAGCTCAACATATCGTGACTCCAAATCGGCCCCGTTCCACTGGACGAAAGACCTAACGTTCGAGCAGGTATGGACGGATGGCACGTGCACCCTTTGCGCTCAGTTCCTTTCTTTACAGTTCCTTTTACCACGCCGTCTCAATTTGCAGGTAAAAATCATTCAGGATAGTTGCGTGACGGCAATGCGGAGCTGGGGCTACCGGAACGCGACCAGCGAACAGGAACTTTTCGACAACTTTAACCCACTGCTGCCGTACAGTGTTTCGTGAGACGCGATACGACTGATGCTGCTGCTACTGTTGCTATGGAGCAGCGGATCTCCAGTGGTTGCTAGGGGCAAACCCGATCAGTTACTTCGATTCCTGCGGCAGGTCGACTGAGCGGACGGTTCTAAAGTATTTGCCGACGGCGGTGATGGTGTGTAAAAGCGATGCGCAAGATCACACTCACCGGTGGAGAAGAATGCAGGCCGCCTTCTGGCTGGGGTAGTGGATGGAAATCAAAAACATAAAAGAAAAACATATAGCATCTGTGATTTAATTAACAAAAATAATAATCCGAGATCATCCACCCTCTAACAAATGAGGGGAACAGAGAGAGAGAGTGTGTGTGTGTGAGAGATAAAGATAGGCACACAAACACATTAGTTGAGTATTGTAAACTGCTTAATTCCGAAACGGCTATTCTGATAAGAAGTTTGGGTTTAAGTTAACATGCGGACAATGGAGGTTCGCAATAGCACGAGACGGGATGAAATAAGCGACAACGTGTTAGATATTTGTGTTAGCATCTTTTAGTTCCCTATTTTGCCCTAGGCGTAATCTCGTTGCAACGATGTAGTGTTCAATTCAGTTCTCTCAATTTAATATCCCTATTTGGTTGACGGCGAAAGGGACGAATTTAGATGTTTTTATAACATTTGTGTTTTTTTTTGTTTGCATTAAACTACCAACAACGTTCGGACGCTTTTGCCCAGCCTCTTTCAACCGTTCTTTTATCCACTCTTTCATTGCACTCTAGGCATTAATTACCGCGCATTCGCACGGCAGTAAAACGGCTCTTAAGAAATTTACGCTCGTATATATACACCTAGAGATGATGCGCGCGTGCCGAGAAGAATTTACCGAAACATAAGCAAATTGCGTAGTATTATCAGTGTGCGTTTGGGTATGGGTGTGTAGGTGAGGCAGACCGCACCGCGGTGTCGTCGTTTGTTGAGCTGTGCTGTTGCAGCAGCTCCCGTTCACTTAGAGTGCCTTTTTTGCTGTTTCACTACTATAAACAATAGCGTTAGAAAAGTTAAGTAAAATCATGTAGACACTCACGACAGGAGCACACGCTAAATCACAATCAACTAGTTTTTCAAATCCTGTCAATCCTCTCGGAACCTTTCCGTTCCTATGATCAGAAAGTGAGTGTGGGAGAGAGAGAGATATGGACACTTTCTTCAAACTTTAACATCATGCTAGAGAATCAAGAGAAAGAGCGCTAGCTAGAGAGAGTATGGGTCAGGGAGTTACGATGTATGTTTACAGGACGGGTTTTCTTTTTTGAAAAGATACATTTTGACAAACAAGATACCGGATTCTATCTAAATAACAATAAATTAGATGTATTGTTTGATTTAAAAACTATATTAACTTACCTTACCTTTATTAATAAGCTCAATCGTTGATTCCGTTCGTACTGGCGAAAGACTACACCATCATGATTGGGGTGTCTTTGTAGCCACTCAAATGTCAAGTAGGTTCGTTTTTTGCTCTGTGACTGACTGGCTATGTTTCATATGCAGAAGGTTTAGTGGATATGAGATTATGGCTTCAGTTGGCTTAAAATTGAATTCTAATAAATCCAAAGGGATATCCGACCAGGGTTCACTCGTTAAATTTCGTACCTCGCGTCGCTTACAAGGTACATTATACTAAAGCGTTGGTTTCCATGGTGTTAGAAGTTTACAACTAGGCTGCCAGGAAAGATTCCCGGTTGGGTGTCGGAATGTATCTCTTCATCAAAGCAAACCATCTCTTGACATGTCACACGCACACACTCTCACCCGTCTCACTCGTTCGCAGCGAAAAACACAGCGTTCGCCGACTACTTAATGAAACAAAATAGAAGCTGACGTGGTG
>JXWZ01011270.1:0-18445 GCA_000956215.1 Anopheles farauti No. 4
ATTTCGCTGCATGATTATGTACACATCTTGCTTTGTGGCGCGTGTGGATTGTCTTATCGGGGCGGGAACACGCCTTTGTCCCTTTTTTGTGTGTGGCGGCCGGGAGCTGCGAAGAACTTTTCACAGTTGCGTCGTTTATTGCGCCCGAGCCGTAAAGTATGGTAATTTGGTCCGCTTCGCTGGGAGGAAAAGGTATGAAGAAATTACAGTACCTGAAGGTAATTTAGTTTTATGAACGCAATAAAGCACAACGCTGAATCGGCGGATTGAAAGGTTCGCGCAAGGAGTAGAGTTAGAAATAAATGTTTCCACGAACGAAATTTTGTATCCGCATCGTGTATCGTTCGAGCAGTAATGGGTTGAGGCGCGGCGAATACCACTGTAATCAAGGCACATAAAGTGTATCTATTGTTTAAATAGCAGATTTTTCTATGATTTTCTTTCAGCAACCCTTCTGCTGAAATTTGACTTTATTTGAAAATGATATTATCATGTTTTAAACACTGTTTCGTTTATATTATAAGCATGCAAAACATTAAAATGTAGGTAATTTTTTGGTCTAGAGTAAATTTACCGCAAATTTTATTGATTTGTGATGAGCAGCCTTTAAAGAGGGTTATAAAAGGCACTGCGTATAAAAAAAATGGCGTAAGCACTGAAAAAGGCTGGAAATGTTTTATTTTTTCGAAATTTATTCTAAACGTTTTTTTTTTATTCAGTTTATAAAGAAACAAGAGCCAAATTTGGCAATACAAAGTTCTACTAAAGTTAATAAATCACATCTATTGAAAAGCTTCCATACACATCTTTCTACCCATTTTATCTGATGTTGAAAAACTGAAACTAAAACTACACCCTCTCGACCAGGACTAGACTACAACATCGCCCAGCCTCCCCGGTTTTGCCTCGTGTGTGGTCTCAGCCAGTATGTTGTGGCCACATATTACAACCATGGCGGCATCCTGCAAACAACCGATGTTCGAAGGACGATTGAAGCGCACCCCGGGGAAGCCGTTTTGCTTCCCTGGATGAACACCTTCGGAGGCACACGCGCATCGTTTGAAGTCGTTGTTCGTTGCCTGTCCACCGTCACCACACGCGGGACACCACATTCCGTCCGTTTGTCTGTTTGTCGAATGCCTTTGTGTGCCGGAGCCGATAGGTAGGACAATTTTTCACCTTATCGAAAGACTAATTGTCCTCAACCGGGGCATCGGTGATCCGGGGCTCGGGGCTTTTATTGTGGGACACTTTTTTTTTTATTCGTGCGTTTTCGTGTTTGGCTGTCGCACCGCTGGGACACATTAACGTTAAGCGTCAATAGAAGCGTTGCGCTCGCTGACCGATCTTTACCGCATTGTCCGCCGGTTCCGAACCGCTGGACGGCTGGAACAACGCGTTACGGTGACCGGTACACCCAACACGCATGTCACAACATTAAGATTTATGCTCCGGTTGCGATGATTGTGCCCGGGGAGCGAGGGAAGGAGGATCGGGTCGCTTTTGACCTGCGTCAGGTTGCATCGTATCACGTTACCACGGTTAGCTGATGGTTGATTCCATTAGCTTTGATTAATGGACGTGTGATGAGGCACGGTTTATTGGCGGGGGATGTGAATGAGTTCTGAACAGAACGGCGCACCAGAACAAACAAGAATGGGCCAGAGAAAATGGTTGTTAAACACACAGTGTTTCATTGTTTCATTTTATAAAGACCCTCAGCAATAAGCCCATGCAGTGTGCAAAGGAATAGAAAACGTTTATAATAAAATTTTCTGCTAAAATATTATTACTAAAAATTCTGTATGTTTTTTTGCTGAATTCTGTATCATTTACTGAATGCTCCTATATTGCTTTCATCTTCATAATCCCTAGAAAGGCAATGAAAATAAATCCTTAACCGAAACGACAACATCAATATCATGTAATAATTCTATTTTATGTCAAGCTTATTATGTTTCGGGTTTCTGGCCCAATCTAAACCCTGTTCGGCTCTGTCTCCGCCCTAAATGGGACGCGTCCGGTGGGTTGGATAAATATTCACAACAAACTGTCACAATAAATTGGCACTAAAGGCGAACGAAAAACCACAAACCCAAAACCCGAGCCGCATCCCGACAGGACACCGCGCAGGATCCGTGGCAGCCAAGCGCAGCGAGCGATCGTTCGAGCGGACTGATTTCCGCATTTGTTTGATCTTTTGTGCGGTAGAGAAACGATTAGCCTCAAAACAAGGATCCGTCCCCTAGGGGGGGCGACGGGCAACGTGAGGGATGGAGACGAGAAAGAAAGGTTCCAAATGATCGCAACCGATGGTCAATAAACACAACAACACGACACAAACAACAAAACACCCTCCCCAGGCGAGGGCCGGGCAAGGGATCACCCTGAGGGTTGACTTCGCTGCGTTAGTGGTGGCGGTGATGCAGAAAAGTCACAATATTATGTGCCCGGTGTGTTGCTTTCCCGCTGTGCCTGGTGGGACAGGGTGCCCGGGAGGAAAAATGGAGAGATTGTTCGGCTGGGTTCGGGATTGGTGAAATCGATTTTTCATCCCTGCCAAAATCCGGTGTCCCGAGCGTGCAGGACGACTGGAAATGGTGAAAATAAAGGCAAGCTGGTAGGACGGCCCGCTTCGGTTGGTCGTACCGGTGCTTGAAGTAGGTGGATTTTTGAAAGGAAGCGGTTTTCTAAGCGCACTGGCAAACGGACAACGGCACAATGACGCAGCAAATGGGGCGAAACTGTCGAGAACATAAATTATGTTCACCTGAGTCCTGAGGCTCTGGACGGGCTTAGCTGGTTTGCTCTGGGCTGGAAATATAATCTTTGCAGATAAAAACTTATTTTAAATCAATAGAATTGTGGCGGAATTGTGTTGGTTTTTGTTGTCTCTGGATGTTCGAAGGATGTTACACGCTTCGTTGACCATTTCTGCTTGCAACATACGAACGTGAGTTTTGGCTTTATTATTGATTGTTGAGTTATTAAATTGTAGATATTGTTATTAATTTCATGATTTTTTTTTATTGTCAATCGAATATTGCAAGCCAAAGAAATGTAAAAGCAACTGAGAATTATTTTTATTTGTATGTCTTCGTTACTCTATTGCTCTTTTACATATTCAAACTAATGAATGTTGGTTAGTTTGGAAGAAAAGGTTTCATTTTCAACTTTACCACATTTTTAGTTTAAACGTTTTCGATAACATTTACAACATCTTTGAATTTTACCAAAGAAATCGTAAAGAAGTAGGAAAAATAAGTTGAATAGAATGGAAAGTTCAAGTTTTAAGACAAACTTTTTTCTTAACAAATTTTCTACGATTTTTTTTGTGCTTTTTACGTTTTGTTTAGTTATAATTGACAAAAATAAACTTTTTGTGGACAAAAAAAAAATTAAAAATCCCTGGTTACGTTGGCAATTTTACGCATGGAATCCGAAGCAATGCGACCGGTTCTGCCTGACTGACTGCAGTGCAATGGCAGGATAATACGCTCATTTCACGATAACTGGTGCAGCACATGACATTGTGCAGAGAACAAAAAAAAAATTCATCCCGATATCCTTGAAGAACTATTTTTCCATACATAAATGTCAAGGTTAATCGCTAGGAACTTTCTGGAAGCGGCTTATCTGTTGCAATTCGTAAAAGAAAGCAATTTTCCCGTCGGCCAAACACAATTCAAACGATACTGCGATTGACCACCCGGATGGTGGGTCCTTTTTCGGTTTGGTTTCGAATAAATGTCACCGCCTACTGGCTTACTGGGCGATGGCTTTTGACGTTTAATTAGCTAACGCTTAAGCTGCTTCCATTGTGAGCGAGCGCAAAACAAAATGGAAGACAATGAAAAGAGTCACGTTGAAGCGTTGAAACCCAGCAGGAAAGGACGTTCAGGTGCGACCGACCGGCAGCACTTTTCACCGACGGCAAGACCGGTCGGGCCAGGATCTGAAGGATCTTCGCCTTTTTTTCCGCATGCATTAAACTCTTTTATGAATGTCGCATAAGTTGCGTCTTCTTGTTTGATAAGTTGCGCCAGTAGTGTGTGCATGTGTGCCGAGAAAAGCAGCTGCTCCCGGTAGGGACATTCTGTGGACATTGTTGCGAGTCGGTAAGCCGGTTTTGACGGCTGACAAGGCGCTCGGTGTTGTTGATGTACCAGAGGGGGGGGTTTTGAGGCTTTTTCTGGCTCATCCGGACGTGCGTGTCTGCCCGTAAAGGGCAGCGATGATGGTCGGAAAAAAGCACCTTTCCTGCCACCGTGTGTTGCCGCCGCACGTACTGAAGAGCTCGGGTTTTTTTGTCTTCTTTTCTGTAATATGCATTCAATTAGGATGACAGCGGATTATACAATGTGGTAGATTGTCGCAACGACGTCGCAACCCGGGGCAATCTTGTGAAAGCGGTTGCTGGTTTTTAATATCAATATGCTCTTCATTCCATTCCGGGTACGTGTGTGCCGAGACAGGGCCTACAGGGCCCTGCGGCGATTAGGTAATTTTCTCGTCTTACAGCAGGACGTGCATAGGATGTTGAATTAGGTTTGAAGAATATTTTCCATTTCCTTACGACATGTTTTGCTGTGAAGCCAAAATGTATAACAACTCGTTGGAGTAAGATACACAAAATTATTAATTTATTTTTTATTTATTGCTTTCAAATTAAAAATAACGAACCCGATTTTGAAACACTATGAGACTATGAGACTCCCCGTCTATGAGAAGCATTTCAAACGTACAATGCAACATTGACCACATTGTATGCAGTTCTTAAATTGTTGCACGATTCCCTCCACTTAGCGACCTTTAGCGAAGGTCTGTACTCAAAACCCTACCGCCTACTCGGGGCAGATCGATTCGATAGGGAGAAAATGCGCCACACTCTTGTGCCGAGGTAAATTAGCAATCATTGAGACGTTTAAAATAATGCCTCCTCCCGATGCACCACCACGGCACGGAATGGGTCAATCGAACGTTTTGTTATTTTCTTTCTGGGCGCGAGTGTACGGCGAGACGACGGCAACGGCATCGATTGCGATCGCTGGTACCGACCAAAAAGCATTCGCTCAGTCAATCCGAGGTAGTCCCAGTGCAAGTGTTTTACGGGGGAAAAAAAACAACGACACCGAAGTAAAAACCAAACATCTCGCGCGAGACTTCATAATGATATGATCGCTCACGTTTTCGCTTTATTTCTGCTTAATAATACAATAAGCACCAAACGCCGGCACCCGAGCCTACCGGCTGCTTTGTGAAAACGGAAGGCTTGCGAGAAGAAGTGCCCACTGTCTGTGGTCGGATCGGCGGCCCAAGGCGGGCATATGTTTATTCATTCCGTGCACCACGACGACGAACGGCGTGTCCTGGCGCATACCCTGCTAGAAAACGGAGAGTCTCCCGATCTCGAGGCACGCTGGGAACTGCACGATCACTTCGGTGGGTGCGAAAATAGGCGAAAAAAAGGGTACAATAAAGCAGGATCACGGAACGAGCTGGGAAGCGTTTCAGCGTAAAGGAAGCTCGGATTTGAAACTCGGCGCGGTGGGATCTGGCTGGCTTTATTATGTTATTATTGTATGGAAGAAGCAAGGGACTGACTGCCAGCGAGACGCGGACTTGATCGTTTCGATCGGCCGTCGGGTGGAAAAGAAACGAAGAACGAAGAAAATTCGTTCCAGCATCGAAACAAAAAATGAATAAAGTGATGATCACAACCAATGCAAGGTTAAAATATCACCGTAGAAGAAGTAGCAAACACCGTTCGCAAACTCGCTGGCAGAAAAATAACAATGGACGGTGTGTTCCGCGATCGAGCTGCACGTCTATGCCGGTTGCATCGACCAAAAAAAAAAAAACATGTCCGGGCGGCGGGCGATGCTGCGCAGACGATGAAAACGAAGAAACAATTCCACTGAAAAGCATATCATGCTTTACAATTGTGAAACATAAATTCGAACAAATAAATGTCGAATGGCTGCGCTGTTTGCTGTTCACACACACACACACACACACATGGTCTACGGGCGTGTTCTTTTTTCCGTCATCCCATCGCGAATGTTTACTTTCAGAATTCGTGTGTCTCGCTGGCGTTGATCTGTCTGGTGCGGATTCTTCTCGCCCGAACACCGAGATTGGTGGTGGTGGATGTTGATGTTGATGATGATGATGATGTTGGCAGGCTCACGAAACCACCGACAATCTGCACGGGCGAAGGATGCCCGGTTTGGTTTAATTCTTCTCCGGTCGCTTTCGGACAATCGTTCGCTTGGGAGATCGTTAAGTTTTTGCTGTTGCCTCGGTGTGGTTCGCTGTCGAAGTTGATGATGTTTTTCGCGATCTTTATTTACGATCCAGTGGAGGATTGGGCGATTGTTTTTGTGAAACCTCGGTGGCAGGAAATTCGGTTGCTTTTGGGTACGCTTGAATTGGATTTGGTGAGATTGTTATCACACGCTGGTGCGCTGGTGATTATTGATTTGATTTTTAAATAAATGTAAATAATGATTATTTTACAAAATGGTATATGCAATATAAGACACGAGGGAGTATGTAATTTGATTTCATCGTCAAAATAAAAAAGTATTGAAATAAATATTTTATTCTATGATATTTAACTCAACTTAGAGCAACTTTTAGAATTTTCGTGTTCAAATATTAATCTTGAAAACATCCTTTCGAAACAACTGCATTTGATTTTTTACAACATTTTGGTCTCCCTGTGGTAACACATCCAACATCATTATTTATCACTCAACCGCTGCATTCGTTAAGCTTCTTCATCGAGAATGAACCATGGCGTGGCATGGGTAGAGCATTAGAGCGTCAGAACATTCCTCTCCCTAGTAAAATCAAACCATTATTGATGCGGCAGTAGTTGCGGCGGACTCGGAATAACTGAAAAAAAAAACTCCAAACCAAAGAAAAGTACTTTACAACATCTGCCGTTCTCTCACACAAGGATTTTCTAATAATGTTATTGGATTAAATTGAATTATTGCACACACATACAGATACGTACCGCATGATGAGGGATTGTGTAGGGAATGAAAAAAAGAAAAAGAACCCGAAAAGTAGGGAAGAATCACATACGGATTTCCCCGATCCTGCAAATGGATGTAATGCTATCCCTAACGCGAGCCATTTTGCTCGTTCCGCCATTGCTGACGCATCCTTGTGCTAGCAAAACGGCGCCAATGTAAACAGACATTGGCCAAAAAAAACCGCAAGGGGGAGGAAAAGAAGGATCATCATCCCGGGACGAGCGAACCATTAGAGCGCGACCGCACGGATTATGGTTTCATGTTCACACCATTTTGGCACCGGATGGTGCTGCAATCGCTGGCGCTACGTTTGGGTGAGTTTTTTTTTTGTCGGAAATAAACGAACCGCCCCACCCCCAACCACCGCACCCGAGACCCATGATTGATCAATGTTTGATCTGTAATTGATTGGTGCCTACGGGGCGAGAAAACAGCGGAGCGCGGTACAAAAGTTTCGAAATCGGTTTACTCGTTGTGTCTTTCCGGAGGGAAGCCATTTGTCTTGTTTAATATTGAGTTTTCCTCCGAAACCACCGATGGCCCATAACGGCCAACTGTGCCAACCATCCGGCCCAGGGAGGGGGGCAGAGGCATTCTTTCCCGGGCTCGACGGGCTGTGTTTTATTTGTAACATAATGAACGGTGGTAGAGAGCAAGAAAAAACCAAAAACATAACAACAACTTCAACAACGCTCCGGGCGTCTTTATGCGATGTTCTCCCGCGGGCGCGTTAGTGATTATGAAACATAAATCTTATCATTGTGAGCTATCATGTCCAATAAACGCCTTGCGAGCCTTGCGTTGCAGGATAGGGTGGGGAAGGACTGATTTATGGCAAAAGGCCTTCGAAAAACGTCTTCTCAAATGGGTGTGACTAGTTTGCTCTAGTTTATATTGCTATTGTTCCGTCGCCGAATCAGAAAGGGTTCAGTTATTACTTCAAGAGGGTTTTGATTAGCAGGCTGGGGATGAAGGGTATGCCGTATTAATTGAACGTGTGAAGGATGTTTGCTTGTTTTGTTCGCTTAGTAGGCAACGGGTGAAGGGCTCTTAATGAACGCCCATTATTGTAACTTAAAGTAACGAAACCAGATAAGGGCTTTTAGATAAGGGTTTACAACTTTTGATTGTAAGCCTAATTAGTTGTAGTGTAGCGTATTTTACTGGAAAGGCTCGATATGCGTCCCTGCAAGTAATAATAGCACAAAATTCAACATCAGATAAACAACAAAAAATGCGACTTTCTTAACGTGTGTGTGTGAGCGTCACTTTTCTTTTCTAAACCAAAGGAGATTTTTTTTCACTTTTAAAATTGAGGAAACAATTATTTGTTTTACATCATATGGGAGATAAAACACACATTTATTTTCATTATATTTGAAATTGTTATTACATGATCTTGATATTGATTATTTTGTTGATTTTTGTAAATAATTTCTGAATAATATTTTTATTTTGTACATTGCTTTTGTACGAGAACCATGCATTGGTTTTGTAGTTAAATTAATTTTAAATCGAGTAAATTGAGCACAAAGTATTATTTTTATTATTTTTTTATATTATTATCTTTTATATTTTTATTCCAGGATCCATGTTTATTATTTTTCAACATAAGCCCGACTTATCTATAATATTGGATAAAATAATACTCATTTATTAGATTTTTTAGATATCTTTCGCATCATTCTAGCAAACATTCGATTAAAATCTTACAACCAAATGATCTATAACTGTCGCATTGGCCACTAGAGTCTCGGTCACATTCATCACTCCTACAGTCAGTCAGTCAAGATAAAAACCTCCTTCCCAAAAGCATCCCAAATTTCCATGCACATTTCTTTTATTCATGAACTTTTGTACACCACCATTGTTGCTCGCTGTTTCCTCTTCCCTGTTGCAGCATTGTTGCTGGGTGTGAAAAACATCTTCACCGCGAGGGCTCCAACGGGGAGCGGAAAACGCGGCGGAAATTTATTCTCGTACGAATGCATGCGAACACAATGGAGGCCGACGGTCCGCAGGCTCAGGACTTAACTTAATTTGCTGAATATTTTCCGATTTGTGGAATGATTTGAAACCGGGGTTCGCCGCAGCATGCCGACCGGTTCGCGGATGGGAAAAAAGACCCACAAATGGTGTAATATTTATGTTTGTGTGTGAGTGCGGTGCCCTCTGTAGTCACATTCCAAGTGGTGTTGTTGCGGGAGTGCGCATCACCCCGTAAGCCGTTTATGTTGACTGCCAGTGGCATAATTTTATGCTCATTGTTTCAGTCCCGTTCAGCCCTGCGCTTCAGTGTAATGTTTCTGTATTTTTGTTGTATGTTTCATTCGAAGACTGCCTCGAAGGTACGTTGGCTATCTTTTTAATTCCCATCCTGCCCATTTTCCGCTGGCACGGCCGGGAAGCGGAGGTTTCGTTATCGAAACTGGCGACGATTAGTTCCGCTACTGTGATTGCGTTAATTAAAGGAGCAGCCATGTGTTTGATTAAGTTTAACATCACTTGGCGCCCAATGGCCCCGAGCGATCCTTCCGGTAGTTTTCTGCACGGGTAGAGTGAGTGTTTTTTTTTTCTTCTTTTGCACAACAAGCCCATGCACTACCTAACGTCTCCCCCCATCCGACCCCGACCCTGTTTCAACGTTTGTTTGCAAAAATAATGAATTGATGAAAGGTTTTGTAGTTCGCACCTTGAAGCGTGCTTCCCATTTGCTTCACGCCTTCCACCTGATATGGGGCTCCCGTAGTGGCTGGGCGTGAAGTGCACTGAAGCGATTACCGGACCGGGCGGCCAGCGAAGGGTGTCCCCGTTGATTGGAGCAATTAGCTCGGGTGGTGGCGCTATCTACGGTACCGAAGGGGTCTATTGTTTCATGTGATGATATTTTTTTTTCCCTGTTTTTGCCGATTTGCAATGCCTCCCGGGGTGGTTGCAATGTGCGTTCATTCGTTCGTTTGTTTGTTTATTAGTTTGTTTGGTAGTGAGGCAATCGCTTTCATCGTTCAACGTTCGTCGGTCGGTGGGCGGAATGTGAGAATGGCCACTGGTTGTGGCGATTGGCCGATAAAATGAAACCGTTTTCACTAAATGCTTTGAGGGCGCCTCGCAAGCAGCAGTTCATTGCGTTTGATGGTAAATGGAGCGTGTAACTTGTTGGAAACGTTCACGGTGGCGTCGAGACGGTAGTTCCATCCACATAGAAATTTTTTCATCTGATGAATTGCTTCTTTTCATAATTCACCTTACCTAAATATTTTTCGAAATAATTATATGAACTTTTGAATGTTGGTAGCAACATTTCAAGAGGGATTTCGTGAAAATTTGCATAAAAACTCGTTGAGATTTTCAAAGTAAATGTTAAATAGTCGTGTGGCGTTTTTATGAAATCAGCTTATTTTTTAATTTTTATCCAAATTTAAATAATAATTTTTGTACATTTCTTAATATAATTGTATCTTTTAAATTCTCTTTCAAATTCCAATTAAAGATACCAATTTCTACTCTGTTCTAACAAAGTGTCCTTCGTGTATCTCCAATTCCCCGATGTTATTAGTTTCTAAATGGTGTTAAAAAGTAGTGACAAAAACATCCTCGAAATAATTCGAAAGCTCCCGCCGTGTGCCGATTGCCTTCCCGGTACTGCTACCGGGTGCTGTTTCGGTTTAATTCTCTCGAGAGGGCCATGCGGACAGAACGGCCTCAGTACTAGGAATCTACGTTTTTCAGCCCTGCCAACTCGGAGGACACGTGCTCAACCTCGCTAGCCTTGTTGGTGGTCGAATCCTGTGGCAGCATTTGTTTGTTTGTGTAGGAAAAATCACACAACAATAAGGACAACATCCACCCCGGTGCGTATGTACCCAACTGTGGAAGTCAACTTGTGGCTTTGCGGATGTGTCCTGTCGGAGGTTGAAACGATGGCTCGGCAAACCTTGCACCGGTAGCAGCTGGTTGTGAGCAGTGAGCTGTAGAACCTTTCGATGATAATGAATCGTTTAATGGACAATGCAGGAATGCGTGTTTGAACAGGCGAGCAGATGTTGCTGTTATGAAACAGATTTTTTAAAGATGCTGAAATAATAAAGCATGCTATGATTTGTTATGGAATCTGCTCGTATGTTGCACAAAATGCATGACAAACATAAAAAAAGGTCCATAATTAAGAGCTAATAAGACATTTTCTCAAGCTCAACTACTTCAGGCGCAGATAAAACAGGCTCGTTACTAGTTGCTAAACAATTCCCTGCGGCATTCGCGTACTTCTAGCCGGCCTTCTCCAGGCTTCACTTACACTCTATTTTGTTAAATTTAATTAAATAAATTTGTTCGTGCGTGTGTTAGCAGCGTGTTCACCGTCCACCGCAGATTGCTCACGCCTGATAATATCGTTGTACTGCTAGTTTGTCGCACCGTATTCCAGCGCTGTGACGCGCTCGAAGGTCAGCTCGAAGCTGCGCGAAGCGTGGAAGCCACTTTCTTTCGCATGTTGCGCGAAACCGACACTGACATTGCGCCAGCGCCAATTACCACCGCCACTTATGCTCGATCGAGGACAACGATGTTGTGGCGAGATGTTGAGTGGTAATTAAATAATTACCGGGCTTAAGCAGCTCATTACTAGTTGGCTTGTTTTATAACATTATTTAGCGATGGGCACGGGGAGCCCGAGGAGCTAACGGGAAGAGGAGAAGGAAGTTTCTGTTTGTTGTTGTTTGTGGTTGATAAGCGATAGTTTGATATAATGTATTGAATATATCTCTTTTATCATTAAGCCTATGAAGAGTCTGTGAAGCATAAAATTAGCTTGAAGAGACTGCTTTTTACTATTTTGGGAGCTTCCTTTTTGAGTTTCAACAAAACAATTGATGGTATGAGGAACAAAATGACGTTTTTTTGATGAATCATACTGTTAATAGATTTAATTTTCTTTTTTCTCGTCCTTTACCCGAGGACCCTCTCTTCGGTGGTTCACTTTTAATTGGAAAATTTCCCGTACATTTGCCCACTGCCCCGCGGTCGTTCTCATTCGTTTCGTGGGTCACCGGCACAGGCGGTCTCGATCTGACGAAGGCGCGATAGTAACTCCCTTTCGGAGTAAGGTAATTGAAAAATCAATCAAAATGGCACCCGTGCTCCCCGGGGCCGAAAGCGATTTTGATGGCAGCGGAGTTGGCTTGCCGCAGAGTGTTGATGAGCGTGATCCTCCTCGATTCGGGCCCAGTGTGTGAAACGGCTCGAGCAAGAGGAACGAGAAACCATCTCGACGGATTGGATGCGCTAGCACCAACCGAATGAACCAATTAACAAAGGAGGCTTTTCTGGTTCGGAAGGGTTTTTTTTTCTTCTTTTGAAATCACTTTAGGGAAAGCTTCGTCAGGACAAAGATGTTCGACAAAGCAAGCAAACCGGAGTTGACTTCAATTACAGCGGGTACTTCGCGCTGGAGAAACGCAGCTGTAGCTAATGGAAAGAGATAGCCAAACAACTACCGCTGATTTTGAGAATGCTTTGTGTCATATTTTCACTGAGAGACATCGGGCTTATAAATCTCTAGGGAAATATGAAATGAAAGCAAATAATTTTTTTTCATAAATCGTAACGAATGAAATTATTTATGTAATGGTTGTAATATAATTTGATAAATTAAAAAAAAACCGCATTTTTTGCTACTCTTGTGCTGTTGTAATTCAACGTCCATCTGTGTCATTTTCGTAAATAAATATAAAAAATCAGATGAATTTTATGTCACATGTAAAAGCTAACCCTGCTATGCACGCGAACCCTGCCGTTCATTTGAAGTGTGTGACGACTCAATATTAAAAGATTAGTTTTTTTTTGCTATCCAACGCTAAGCAAAAAAGGTTAACATGCTCGTTGACACACACATAGCTGCGGCTTCTCGAACACATCCGAAATAGCTCATCGCGCGCTTTACGATCATTAATTGAACTGTTGAACGAAAACATACGCATACGCGCCTGACACTGACCACACGGTTATCTGAAAATACCAAATTGTGCGCCGAAACGACTACAGTGACACGATCACGCGTGTACAGACAAATGTGTGGTTGATTATGAACGCCCTAGCGCCGCCGGACGTTCGATGGGAACGATGCAATCTTCTCGCAGTGTTTGTTCGTTCGTTTGCGCGCGGTCAAGGTAAAAACTACGCTCCGTTCGCGATGCTAAAATTAACCGTGAATCCGATACGCTTGCGGCCGAATGGTTTGGTGCGCTGGCGGAGCACCGCAGCCGCTCAGCAATCAACCGCCACGGAAGATCCGGAATGGGACAATGCGTTGCCGTTTGAGAAGATTCCGACGCCTAGCATGTTCGGGTTCTTGAAGGAGTTTGGACCGTTTGGTGAGTTGGTGCGAGATGACATGTGGACATCAGGATGAGATCGTGTGATCGGGAATCTTTTTCCATTGCCGGTAGGTCCGTACAAGAACGCCACGATGTATGACTTGCACCGAAGAATGCGCGAGATGTTCGGTCCGCTCATTCTGATGAAGGGCATGTTCGGACGGGAAGACATCGTGATGACGTTCGAGCCGGAAGACTTTGAGAAGGTGTTCCGTTCGGAGGGTCTATGGCCGCGCCGTACCGGTATGGACGCGTTCGTCTACTTTCGCAAGCACCATCGGCCGGAGTACTTCCAGGGCTACGGAGGTCTGCTAGCTGAGTGAGTTTGACGTTGACGTTCGCTAAAGCGTTCAGGCGGTCATTTTGTCGTTTGTCTTTACTGCAGACAGGGCGAGGATTGGTACAAGATGCGAAAGACCGTCAACCCGATCATGATGCAGCCGAAGATCATCAAGCAGTACGTGAGCAAAGTCGATGTGGTGGCCCAGGAGTTTATGGAGATGTAAGTAGTCGGTACGGAAGTTTCCTGGTACTTAGCTTACTAACAGCGTCTCGCCTACTGTGAAACCACAGTGTGCACGGTCTTCGGGATGAGAAGAACGAACTTCCGGCCAACTTCAATGAGTACTTGAATCGGTGGGCTTTGGAAACTATGGGTGTGCTGGTGCTCGACACCCGACTCGGTGTGCTCGACAGAGCCCAAACGCCGGAAGTCAAGAGATGGACCGAGGTAGGAATTGGATTAAAAGATGCTTGGAATGGTCGCTAGCAGAGTCGGTGCTCTTTTCGTTTCTCCATAGCTCACTAAGGATGCAGTGGAACTGTTCTACAAACTCGACGTATTGCCATCGCCTTGGAGGAAAATAAAGACTCCCGGTTTTCACAAGCTGATGCGAACGTTGGATGAACTTACGCAGTAAGTAACACGGATTGAGGAACATTTAATGCGTAACCGTCTACGATCTGCTTGCTGCAGGATTATTTCATCCAAGCTTGACGAGGCTGTGGTGAGGATGGAAAAGAATCCCAGTGCCGATTCGGACACGCTCAGCATTTTGGAGAAGCTGCTGAAGGTGAACCCCAAAGTGGCCTACACTATGTCGATGGACAGTATGTTCGCTGGTATTGATACGGTACGTAGTGAGAAACGGCGCAGGGAATCGCACTAATGGCGTACATCTCATCCTCAGACGTCATCCGGCGTGACCGGACTCCTGTATCTGCTAGCAAAAAACCCTGACAAACAGGAGAAGCTACGGGCGGAACTTCGCACTATTATGCCGGATAAGAAGACGCCACTTACTCCGGAAAGTATGAAGAACATGCCGTACCTGAGAGCGTGCATCAAGGAGGGTCTTCGGTTGTATCCTCCAACCAGCGGCAATGGACGGTGTGCTGGGAGAAATCTGGTCCTGCAGGGCTACCAAATTCCCAAGGGAGTAAGTTTCGTATTAGTGTGACTGTTTACAAAACTGAGCCATCACTTCACACGCTACACTTTCAGGTGCTCGTTGGAATGGGCCAGTTGGTGCTCCAGCGGGAGGAGGGATTCTTTCCTCGGGCCAGTGAGTTTCTTCCCGAACGGTGGCTTACCGCGGAAGCTAGGGCCGGTTGCCCGAGTGCGAAGGAAGTGAATCCGTTCATATACCTACCGTTCGGATTTGGACCCCGCTCGTGCATCGGTCGACGGTTGGCGATGTTGGAGATGGAAATTATGATATCCCGAATCGTACGATTGTACGACATCCGGTGGAACTACGGCGAGATGAAGTACAGTGCGTCGATAGTGAACGTACCGGCGACCGATTTGCAGTTCGAGTTGAACGATCTGAGAGATTGAAGTGAGCTGATCGTGCTGTTTTATGTGCGAATAAATGAACCGAATGAATTTTAAACGGTTGATGTACAATTTAACTACGGTAGAGGCATTTCTAATCGCCGCTTCAAACATAACATCGTGGTGAAGGTGGACAATGTATGTGAGAAAAACCAGCCAGATATTGTATGGTTACGTTTCGGAAATAGTTCAGATAGAATGGTGTTAACCCAAACCCAACACAATTTTAATCGTTATCGGTCTTTTACGGTTAAACAAACATCGGTTCGAGCCGGTTTCGTTCAACACCATTTGGAACATTTGCTATGCAACCCCACTCGTTGCGCTGTTTTACCTCAGTGATAAGCGTCCGGGTCTGGATTTCACTTAACAACTGTTGCCGGCAGGCTGGATATTTTAGTTAGTTCTCCAAGTTCGGCTAAGTCCAAAAGAATGCTGGCGGGTCGTTGTTTTACGAAAAGTGTTGCATGTTGTCACCGGTCCGTTCGGTGGCGTAGTGCTAGGGCGGGGGCAGCTGAACACGCTCGGAGGCTACCGGAAGACACCATCGATCCGGAATGGGTCACGGCAAAGCCGTACGAATCGATCCCGGGCATTAGCAGGTGGCAGCTGGTCACCCGTTTTGCCAAAGGTGGTGAGTTTTAGCGACGACACGAAGATGTTATTATTACGGTAGCAAAATCATGATCAGATGTGATCCGAATAAGAAGTGAGGCTTCAAACTGCCTACATTGCACGCACACATGTATGAAGCTATGATTGTTTTGTGTCGCTTGTGGGTTGGAATAGCAAGAGGAGTAGCGAGAGCGAGCGTATCGTTTGACCTTGAACGTTTGTTTACAAGCGCACGCCACTGCGAATGAGTAGGCAAGTTTTTGGTGCGATGAATGGTTATACCTTTCTAGGAACGCGAAAGAAAGTATTGTGATCGTATAATGAAGTTTCAAAAAACGATACCGCAACCGATAGTGAATCACATTCGCGAGTTTTAGCATGTTGAGTTTGTGATCGAAATACACTTTCTACTTCTCGAAACACCGAAGGACGGTACGATGGTTTGGATTTGACTGACCTGCACCGTGCAATGCGGGAGGAATTCGGCCCACTGGTTCGCATTCCCGGCGTTCTGCGGCGTCTCGATGCCGTGATGAGCTTCAATCCGGAGGATTTCGCGAAAGTGTTTCGCACCGAGGGTCCGTGGCCGATGCGGCGCAGTTTCCAAACGATGTCGCACTACCGGGAGGTGGTGCGCCCGGAGATATTCGGCGAAATGGGAGGCCTGGTGACATCGTAAGCAGAAACTAACCAACGCAGCTGTTGTGCTGTGTACGCTAAAGCTAACTCGCATCATCTCCAGGCAGGGAGAGACTTGGCAGAAGATGCGCTCGCTATCGAATCCGGTACTGATGCAGCCCAAGACGGTTAACGTGTACGTTGCCACCATGGACGAGACGGCACGTGAGCTGATTGCGATGTAAGCTGTTGACAAAATCATTTCTGAACAGAGTGGAATTGAAATGGTGTGTGAATGACGCGATGTTGTTACCTGCAGCATATCCTCCCTGCGGGACGAGAAGCACGAGCTGCCGCAGGATTTCATTCAATGGGTCTATCGATGGGCACTGGAGGTTACGTGCGTGATGGCGTTGGACACGCGACTGGGAGCATTGAGCACGAATGTTTCGACCGAGGGACAAACGCTGTTAGATGTAAGAACGAGTAGCAAATGTTTTGTGTTGGCATTTTGAAGAACTTTTCATATGTTTTCATGCCTCTGGATGTGTGCAGTCTGTGGAGCAAGTCTTTGAACTGACCTATGAGCTAGACATATTACCTTCCATATGGAGGTACTATAAGACGCCTACGTTCAAGAAGTTGATGCGTGCATATGACACCATGGTGGAGTGAGTATTTTAAAGGTTTGCTCAGCCAAACGGGGAATTGTAAAATGATTTTCATCGTCAGAATTATTATGTCCAAAATCGAGACAGCTTTAACCAAGATCGAGCAGAATCCAACTTCAATCGATAATCAAAGCGTGCTGTACAAGCTGCTGAAGATCGATAAGCATGTGGCGGTGGTTACGGCACTAGACATGATGTTTGCAGGGATTGACACGGTTCGTAGCGTGGAGGGCTTTTCGGTTGATAATTCGTTGAAAAAAAGTCTCTTCTGTCCGGTAGACATCAACTAGCACCCTCGGCACGCTGTACTGTTTGGCAACGAATCCCGACAAACAGGCAAAGCTGCGAGACGAACTTCGAACGATTCTTCCTAAAAAGGATTCCACCTTAACGGTCGACAGCATGCGGAACCTACCGTATCTTAGGGCTTGCATTAAGGAAGGACTACGCATGGTTCCACCGATAGCGGGTAACTTACGCGCCACGGGACGAGACATTGTGCTGCAGGGTTATCGCATTCCGAAGGGTGTAAGTATGGTTCTCAAAAGGATTTGCTTAAAAGTGTGTTCATTGGCCATCCGTTGGTCAAACTTTCGCCCACAGACGGACATTGCGATGAGCTCGCAGGTGCTGATGCATGATGATAGTGTCTTCAGCCGTGCGAAGGAGTACATTCCCGAACGGTGGCTCGGCGGGCAGACGGAGGAAATACCCAACGCGAAGGAGACACACCCGTTCGTGTTTCTACCGTTTGGTTTTGGGTCGCGCAGCTGCGTCGGAAAGCGGTTGGCGATGATGGAGATGGAGGTGCTTCTTTCCCGGTTGATACGGCAGTTCGAGTTTCGGTGGAACTATGGCGAGTTTAAGCTGCGCACGACGATCATCAACCTGCCGGGGAGTCCTTTGCCGTTCGAGATGAAGGATGTGGTGGACTGAATGCAGTCTTGTTACTTTTATGGAAAATAAATATTTTTATGATGGTAGCTACAAACTTTCGTGCAATTTATTTGGAAACGAAAAGCAACACGATATCATAGTGTTAACGACACAGTATTGATCATGAGAAGTTACACTTGCCGGTCGCTCACACGCACCTCCAACAACGTCCCATACGCATCACTACTTACTACTACAGCAGTGGAAGTTGTTTCCTCTAACAAACCGCCATCCACATGGTCGTCGGACTTTTTCACAGTTGTAAACAAGCGTCTTGCTGGGAACGTTGTGTTTGAATCGAAGCGTCTGCCATCGGTTCGAAGCAATGCTAGTCTCTCTTAGAATCGCCCC
>JXWZ01011276.1:0-10048 GCA_000956215.1 Anopheles farauti No. 4
CGGGCGTGTGAAAGACCGGCGCCGCTACCACTACACCACCGGGCCGCTCGGTATAGAATAGTTAAATTTCTCGAATTTTCCCCGATACGATTTTTATCCAGAGCACCATCGGATTTCCAATGTTTCGATATTCGATATTAGATGTAGTAGCTTTTTAATAGAAACCGTAGGGCCACATTCGTTTGGTAACTAAATATTGAACAGCTGTGCCAAACGAAATCTAACGACGCTATTGTGTTATTTTCCGCATCAATTCTCGGTACAAAGATTAAAAGCTTTTGATGTGAAATGTATTTTTCTCAAAACATAATCAGATTCCATTGGCCAACTCTAGCATGTGTCCATAAATTATGGGATCTCCTTTTCTATGCGATGTTCACTCCGAACCATCTTAAGCGGAGGAGTATCCATTTCCGTTCAGCTGCATTCCAACGTCAAGTTCTTCAGCACCACGCTCTGTAACTAGGATTTAGAATTTCGATTCCCCGCCTCAATATCTGTGTCTGAGGTTGGTGCGATGAATTATGAAACAACGCAGTTTACGGTGAAAGTAGTCCAAGGTAGAAAACTGGCCGGTGTATGAGACGACGGACCGTTTGTCACTGAAATAGCCAAAACACGAACCACAAGCATGGAAAAGTTTGCTTCAATAAGGACACGCAATCTGAAGCTTTAGGTAGAAGCATGTTGGAAGTTGATACTTATGGATGAGCTGAATTCAAAGGAAATTTAATGAACCTATATTTTTAGTTGGTTGGTTTTTATCGAGATTGAGGTTTGGATAGTAATTAACATCAATTAAAGCTACACGTTGCAAACAGTTCATGCTTTATCGTACATACTTTTACATCACAGGAAAACATAGAACAAAGTTGATCATGTTTGTGTATACACACAGTTTGTTATAGTCCAATTTAATGATATAATTGTTTCTCAAAGAATATCGCGTCTTTTCATCCCTACTCCGGTTCAACCGGAGCATCCTGGAAAACAACTTAATGGATGATTCCTGCCGGTTAATATCGTTTCACCAGCTTTTAAAAATATCGCTGGGTATTTTGTTCTGCCAATTTGTTTACTTCACCCTTCCTTTAGAACATTCCAAGCCAATCTCCCACAATCTCTGACAGAAGCGGTTGATTAATGAACTTTGCAGCAATGGTTTACTGTTCGTGCCGCTACTGCACTACCTTTTCGCTTGACTTCTGCAACGATTTAAATCCAGATAGGAGCTATGTTTGTTGGGATTTGGGGAAGCGAAAGGAAAAAAAATTCCACGGCGAAAGAAAATTAACATCGCTATGATTCAAATCGTTCTCTTTAAGGGTTAGTTGCCTCCGACGCGAGGCCACTGCACTGATCCGTCCGCTGAGAAGCTCCGTTTAGGGGCCAATTAAAGTCCACCAGTACACTGAAAGCATTTTACTGTTTTGCTTCCACAAGAGCTGCTTCAGTGAAGAGTAGATTTATGTGTGTCTATGTCGCATTCGTCTCCAAAGTTGTCCGACCTTTGCTGCATCCGACAATGCGAAAGGATCGTTTGCGCACTTGACGGAATGCATTTTATGTTACTGACAGCTTTTCGTTTTCTTGTTTTGTAATTCATTATCATTTTTGATGTTGTACTGTTTTTTTGTTTATTTTGTTTAGTGACATGATTGATGTTTTCATGCCGGGTTGACATCAATTAGGAGTGCATACTGTATGACAAATCAATCAGTCAGATTTGAACCACGTTTTTGTCAACCATCACCGTTAATGACTGGCGCTGAAAAGAACGAAACCGCGAAAACTCGGTTGCATAAATCAAACCCACAATTCAAGCGCACACCAATTGGGATCCATCGTATTTAAGTTGTTAGCAACGTTGTCCGGTTCAGGGTGCCGCTTCGATTTTCCACAATTTATTATCCTTTCCGACCGCAACCACGAAACCAAACGTTTCCGGTAAACTTATGGGTTCAGAGCAGTAGCGTCCCATTTGAGATACCAAACAGTAGACTGTGGTTTATACCAGATATTTCCCGTTCATAGCCCGGTTTTATTTGGGGTAAATCTAATGTGGAGTTTAGGGTTACTTACTATTGCGATTTTTACACTTATATTTAAATATGATAAAATTACACATATCTTTAATAAGTGCTGAGATTTTATTGAAAGCATCTGATATGCCTGTTGTAACAGTTTTGAAGTTTTATGAAGCTAAACGGATTTTAGTTAATTATCAATTTTATCATTTTTTAAATTACATAATAGTTGATCAAATTGTTCAAAAAATTTTCTTATAGCAGTTATATAATTTAATATGTCTTATCTATAATAAATTTAGTGTCAATTTTCCAAGTTGAAGCTGATAAAAAATAAGAAAACCTCTCCGTGTTTGTTCTAAAACCCTACCATCATTCAATGTTACTGGCTGACCTTTCCCTCGTTCGTTTACTCGCCATTACGATAGAGCTCCGCAGTAACTTGGCACACTTTACCAATTTTAAGCTAGCGTTGTCGCATCTTTATAGAAATCGATTGCGCTCAAGGATTCACATAAACGACGCACCGATTTCCCATAACTTCCCTGTTGATGCACTGTGTCGCGAACTGCTCCTTAGTACTTATTGCACTGGTTTGTGCTTTGTACGGATCGTGCTCGAAACACCTCTCCATCTCCTTTCCTACTATTACATCCGTACTACTTATGATCCGTTTTCTGGAAACCGGAAATGTTCTCCGTGAAATCCATGTAGTCCAATTTCTCGAGTAGCTGCCCGTCGTCGTCGAGCTGAGGTCCGCGCGTGATGACGGCGTCCTCCAGCGCTTCCTTTGCTTCGCCCAGTGTGAATCGGTCGCCGTACGTCGTAATGTCGTGGATAAAGCTACCAAACAAAAGTCAGTTCGAACGGAAAATCCAGCCATGGAAAGAAAATATCGACATAAAACTACAATGACGAAACGAAGCCAAACAAAGCACTGAACTACAGTTCTCGACTTTGAAAATCGGAGCAGAAGAATCGAAATTTTGTTCTGCGTTGCTCCAAGCAATATTCACTTTGAACCGTCCGGCCGGGTCAGCATTTCACCGGCCGTGCCGGCGGAAGAAAGTTTTTTAATTAAAACCCTTTTTTGTGCAGCTTTTTGGCAAACGGTTTCGCTATCGACCTAATTCGACCGACAGCCGTTTTCTCTCGCATACTTACCGCTCTTTATCAATGAAGCCGGTATTGGCCTTGTCCCACATTCGGAATGCACCGACCATAACGTCTTGCGGGGCCAACCCGTTGGCACGCTGCAGAATCAGAAGCAGAAAGACGTCCAAGTTGAGCGGCTGCACTACCTACACGGAAGACGAAAAAGCATTTAGAATTTTAGTATATTTTCCGCGCGGGAGCTGGCAATGATGGTGGTAGTGTTATAAGTGCATGCTCACAAATTTACAGATTTTAATTGAGTTCATGTAATGGCCAGCGCTGGCTTGTCGACACCGCGCCCGAACAAATAGAGTCGACGAGTGAAACTTACTCGCTGGGAAGGGAGGGCACAATTTATGCTATCACGCTACGGTGCTACTTTCTCCACCGGCCGTGCCGCACGAGTTTTCGGAAGATTATTTGAATTTCAAATTGATTCATTTTCCACCAGCTTACATTGGCTGGCCATTATGCTTGCCAGAGTCTAAGACGGTGGTGCAGACACCGTTGCAGAATGAGTTGCAAATGGAAACGCGGAAACTGCTTTCATGCTATGCTAATGATGGTAATTCCTGCTCATTTGTTTCTTTATCCTGGTCGGGAAGTAAGGTTATCAGATGCTTTAATCGTTCGTGGCTGATGATTCTCTGGGCGCTGTGATCATGACCTTCAAATAGGACAGCTTTTGTGAAGTAACGATCCAAGCAACGCATTTCGCAGCTAGCCATAATGGGTAGTCAGGGTAACGCTCGGAAGGAATGCTTTTCGTTCTGCTGTAGAATGGCATTATTAGCTTTAAATTAAGCTTAATTAAACAAGAAAAACAGACCAGATCTCTACCAAAACTCACCCCATCGAACATCTTATCGATATCATATTCGGATTTGTCGACTCCGAGTGTTAGGAAGGTATTCCTCAGATCCTGCTCACTAATAACACCATCGCCATCGAGATCAAACAGGCAGAACGCTTTCTTCAGTTCGTACACTTTCGGTTGGTTGAGATCCTTCAAGAAATCCATCATCTTGCTGTTCTGAATGCTTTGCGCGTACTTACTCACTTCTGACGCCTGTCATAGCTAGTGACGGACGCTTTTATAGTGTTGTAGAGGTTGTAGGTTAAAATATGATCTAGGAAACACCAGTGCAGCACCTGTTTTAGACGTATTTGGGTCGATGAATTACTTTGAAATCTATAATTACTGGTATGTCTGTAAGACTGCAAGCCGTTATCAAGATCGATTCAGTAGCAGAACTAATTAAAATGATTTCGTAAGCCAACCTAATTTCGACTATGGGAAAGAACATCGAACAAACACACACATCAAGAGCGGCCGTGTAGATGAAGGGTGATATTTATTTAGAGACGATATTCTTGACTTAGTAACTAAATGCGATTGCCAAGTAGATCAGCTTCTACCGGCCGCCTTTCGTTCGGTGGCCTCCTTCACGACGTTATTCAGTCGCTGGAAGCGATCAATCGCGGTGTAAAGAAATTCGGCTGCGCGCTTGACCCGCTCCGGCGTGACCTGCTCACCGACCGTCTGTACGATCTCCTGTGCTGTTTCTTGGGCACCGGTAAGAAACTTTGCGTTCCGGAACGACAGCGTGCAGAAAGGGGTGAAGAAGCACGTCAGCGAAGTAAGAATCGTACCGAAAAACAGCACACCGACGGAACCGACCAACACGGACACTAGTCGACCCACGAACGTGACCAACGATCGAGCACTCGGGAGCAGCGTTCGCATGGACGTAAGTAGAGAAGGAGCTTCCTTCTCGGCCGTGGCTGGAATGAGAAACCCTTCGAAGCCCCCGGTCGGGATGGCGGCAAATGCAGTACCAGCATCGAACGGTGTGCCGCTGAAGTACGGTGTAGACGGGTAGGGATGGCCCGTGTAGGAATGCACGTACTGCTGGACCGCATCCTGTGGTAGGAACTTTTGATACAGGGACGGATCGTATGCCGGATTTTCAAGCTGAATTGGTTTATCCACGACACTCAGGGGCTTGAGAGGCTGTTGCTGTTGTTGCTGTGACTGTGATGCACCCGATTGTTCTGACTGAGCCAATGCAGTACCGATCAGCAAAAGTAACACAATATACGCCATCGTGTGTTTTTCGATCTATCACTCTCACGAATTCACAAATTGCACGATCTTCACCTGTCAAACGTCTATCATCAACTAACGCTTAGGATCTGCGTGTACCTGCATTCTTATATGTAGCAAATCCCAGATAGCACCATAACACAGCATCCAGCACAACACGACACACACTCCTAAGGATCATCCGATAGAGAAAAAAAGGGACACACATTCCAGGAAGCCCGAACGAGATAAGTTTACCGAGATGAATGATTTACATCGGTTTGCAATTAGCTTTCGCTCTCGGAAGAAATCGTTCTCTAATACTTAGACAAACGGTAACAGGAATGCAATAGCAAAGCCGTGCCAAAAAAAAGGTCCACTGCTGCTCTGGAACATCCCAACTCAGTGCTGATAATATACCTTCTAATGGGCTTTGGAAAAATCCTATCCGGTAACCCGGTCCGATTGCACGTTCTGCTGCAGGTGCAGGTGCCCTCACAGCCACGGTCGTAACGCAGCATAAAGGAAGGTGCGATAACACCACGCCAGGTAAGCTTTCACTCGCTAAAATGTGCCCTGTTTTGCCCTAAATGGTGCATCCGGTGATGTCCTTTTCCTACTCACCCGGTGCCCCGGGGTGTCAAGTGTCAAATGCCCACGATTAGGCATTACTGCAACATTACTTACGAGTGTGTTGGTGTGCCGAAAGCTAAGGCTATGTAACCCACTCATGCTTCCACCATCCCAAATTCTACGATTGCCTGTAACGGTCCTGTTTGTTTGGCATTCGTTTTGACATTACCTGTTACACCTTCTCGGTCGAGGCATGTTTCATTCTCGTTCTATAGGAATCTAACACACAGTTTGTTTCCTTTGGTACCGAGCTAATGCGAGCGAAATGGATTTTGTTTGCAGGATGGACGCTGAGATGCTCATAATGTCTGATTTAACTACATAATTTCGTGTGAATTTGCAATGATTTAGTTGAGCATTCCATTTTATTGAGTATTTCTTATAAAAATACTTCTGATATTTAATTAGTATGCAGTTATTATACACGTTACATAACTTAAAAAAATTGGGTCAATAACGTGATAAAGCTAAGTATTTCTGAATGTATGTAATCATTTAGAGTATTTTATTTATGAAAAACAGCTGCGATCTTCGAACCACCTTACACTACCGCATTGTGACAATTGGGGAGCAAATCTTTTCTGTTTGTAGTTGTTTTATATGGCGTCGGAAAAGTGTAAATTTGTGTAGCACGTTAGCTTCACACCGTTCACCAATCTTAACTGATCTCTTTCCGTTTCTACTGTTTCAGCTTGGATCGAAATAGGCCCGCTAACGTTTCGGCACCGGTTTCGTTGATTTCCTTGTAGCCGTGTGCTTCCAGCTCGTCCTTACACTTCAACAACCACGCGCGTACACGCGGATACGGATGCAGATCGAATTGGAAAGCTTCGATTTGTGACACCGTCACGCACAGCGCGATGTCCGCTATCGTGAAGTGGTTTGCCGCCGACCACGTGAACTGTTTCAGCATCGCGTCGAACCACCCGAGCGCTTCCGCCAGCTTGGCCTTCTTGGTTTGGTCCAGATGCGCTCCCAGGTGGATGGTTGGGAACTGTGTTTACGCAAGTGAAAATAATCGCACGGTAGTATCGTGTTTAAGTTTGCTATATCAAAAGGACCCGACGCTGCTAGGTGCTACTCACGTAGTAATCGACGACGCGCTGGTAGAGTGTGCCTAGGTCGAAGTGCAAACGCTGATCAACGATGGCCCTGGAGCGAAAGTCTTTTGGGTAAAGGTTCTCGTCCTTCCCGTAAGCCGAAACCAGATACGATAAAATAACTCGACTGGAAAGGAAAGAAAATGGAGATTGAAAATAATAAATATTGAACGGTTGTTTTCGGGATACTTCAGGTGATGGATAAAAGTATTGAATATCTTAAAGTAAACGAATAATATGAATGTTTGGGATGTCAAAATACGAAATAATCCTTCAGAATCGTGTTGTCCACGGTATTACTCAACTTTTCAATTTTTTTTTCTCTCGATCTATTTTCTTCTTGCAATGACCAAAGTCATGCCTGCTATGTTACTAGCTTATTAGATTATGCTACACTACCATATCTGGTTAGTTACTTTTCGCCGGGAAGAGACGATCCAGATGGGATTGTGGTATCATTCCTACCGTGTGTTAGTCCGTGGTCGCTACTACTACACCACCCCGGCCACCTCGATTTAAAATGAGAGAAAAATTAAATAATGTTTTTCTTTCTTAGAAGTTAGCTTCTCTCGATCTAGAAGATCTTGCGTCTCTAGGGTTATAATCAAAATTAAAAAGTACTTATAAAAGTACTTATAGACGGAATTGAAAAGGACTAAGCTTAGTGCTTTTGACTCCAACAGGATGCGAGTATCACCATCCGGGCGCCACGCGTTCATATTTTATTCACACACTCGTTTGACATTTTCAATCCCCTCGATAACGCATTAAAGCCAGCCGCGGTGGATGTTGAAAAACGCATTAAGCCTACCACCACAAACCGGAGTTCGAAAGCGAAAATTCAAAAGGCACCAACATAAACATCAGCTAATACGCTCGGTCCTCGATTCACACACATACACACACACACATACATACACACAAGGATAACGATTGGACATCCCATTAATAATCATTTACAGCTGGCGCGTTCGATGCGAGTTGAACTGCGCCCCGACCAGCATTTCTTGCCTTCAAATTGTGTCATTGATTTTGTGTCCAGTGTGCCACGGTTCCCACGGTTCGCAACATCCGCTTACGCTTTGGTAGCACGTGCACAGCTCCCCAAAATAGATCACCGCTATGTCCCGGGACCAGAAGACGTGTGGGTAGGTGAAAATCCAATAAACGCACACGCTGGAAAATGGAAACCATCCCAAAAACCGATATGAAAGAAAAACTACGCACACGCACATTCGTAACCTTCCCGACACGGTACGGCAATCGAAATGATGCTAAGAAAAACACATCACGCACCGCCTTTGGAGCCGGGGCCGGGGTTTAAGTTTAAGCTCGCCCTTTTGGACGGGAAAACGCACACAAAAGCACGCGGAGTGTGCGGTAAACGAATGGTGGAGGAAAATCGATAGAGCACGGCGGTGGCATTACTTACCTCTCCCACAGCACCAGCCCATGATCGTCCAGAGTCGGTATGCAGTGCTGTGGGTTTAGCTCCACGAAGTCCGGCTTCAACTGTTCGCCCTCCATAATGTTCAGGACCTTCAGATCCAGCTCCACGCCGATCATCTTCGCCAACAGCAACACAGATCGGCACGGTGGCGATGCCGGCAGATAGTAGAGCACCGTCGTCATCGGACCGCGCCTGCAAAACGAAATCACAACAATCATTAGAACGGTTGAACTAATTACACGTCGTGTCCCCCGAGTGGCCTCCCTATTCCAGCGCTGGCCTGGATAGAATTGGTGATGTTGGCTTAGAGAAACGAGTGTGGAACAGGCGAGAGAGAAAAGCGGCTTGAGACAGCCGAACCATGCAAGGATTAAATTAATGACCAGAACAATAACAACGCTTGGTACGTCTGCAGAGCACGAACGGTGGCACGAATGTTGTCCGCTACCGGCAATCAGCACGCACCCGGCTAATCACCCAATTAACGTTTCCGATTACCACTTCCGGTACACTTACTTGACAAATTTGGACTGGATCACGGCAACACTTTCGATGCAGTTACCCAGCTTGACGGTTTATCCTTTCGCCGGTTCAGAATCAGCCTTTAGAGCATCCAGTGTTTCCGTGTCGTCGGTACTGTCCGGAGCTACCATGGACGATAGCGAACCAGAGCATTCAACGTGGCACGATGGGTTATACGCTCGGTGGCTCTCGCTGCCTATGTGAATCACTGCACGCCGTGAAGCCGAACAAATACGACTGTTTCACGGCGCCAACCGCGACCTTGCTGCTGTTACCGTTTGTGAGGAAATGTTCCACCCGACCGGACTAATATGTGCAAGTTTCTCCTCGGGGACGCCACACGGGTGAATTGGTGGGTTGGATTCTTGTTCGCAAATTCCCGTAAGAAACCACCACTACTGCGGACAAGTCACAGTACGAACCGGCGCCTTGTATTAGTTGTGGAGTAGTTTCCGTTTCAAGGCGACCCATAACACAACACTCGACGAACGACCGATCGGAACTGATTCGGCAGGGAACGTGGACACGCGAGCTTCAGCGCATCTTTACCGTCAAACGCGGTACGACGCGACTGCAGCAGCAAACCCGGGAACCGATTTCACCGCAATGGGGGGAGTCTAATCGGGCACGTGCATACGATGTGTACGTGTAGGTTCTTTTCGATTGTTTTACCTCGTACCCCATTCAACGCTGAGGCGTACCACTGGACGAGCCCTTCGAAAATCTGTGCCTACTACGTTGGGTCGCTTGGGAGAATGATGGAATGGGGACGGCTGGCTTGTTACTATGGTACGGTGTTTTGTTATGGTACCTCAAGGTCTGATCCCGGTTGCCTAGGCGAGGGTGGTGAACGACGGTTGCAAACTGTTCGTCATCGCCGGAACGCGACCTCAGGAGCGGAAGTTTTCCGCGTGTCGTCATCACTTTCGGGCACTTCGGCACGGTTTATACATGGTTGGAACGTGATTTTGGGAAGAACAGTTTTAATACATAGATTAATTTTTATTTCAAGTGATGTTTTTTAAGCATATCTCAATTCAATTTGCAATGTTTGTTTGTTGTTTTTTTGAAATAG
>JXWZ01011281.1:0-10140 GCA_000956215.1 Anopheles farauti No. 4
TGAATAATGAATTATGCACGCGGTACCTAACGCCGTACCGTGGTTCCTTTACGTATTTACATTTGTTTTTGCTCTCATTGCGATTAGCTGTTGTACGGGGTGTGTGAGTGAACGTGCGCTCGGTGCGCATCGTGCTAATGACCGTCATAATGTACTGCGCGGTATGCTGTGGCTGCAGGTTTGACTTTGATTTTAGGCTACGATTATAATTAACCAGCATGAAGTCGTCTGTTATTAGCCACTGGAAGCCGAACAGCTTTCGGTGTCTGTAGCCACGGAGGAGTTTATCGATCGAATGTGGTTAGTGGGTATGGTTTGCTAGCTTTAACCATATAGGCTATTCATGTTGCAGCATTCTTTAGGACGTTCACCCGGCCTTCCATTAAACATTCATTCAACATGCCTTACCCAAAACGATAACGTTTCGAAATCGATAAACGATAAATTTTTAATGTGTTGTGGCACCAAGGTGGTTTAAGTTTGTATCATTTGAATTGTATTCTTGATATGATTAAGAACAATAGACTAAAACGAAGTTGATTTTGTGGAACGGTATTCAACATTGAACGAAAAATGGAAATTACATGGAAATGTTCGCTCTTTCGCGGCGAGCAGGATGGATTAATCACATTCACTACCAGTATTTTTGTGTACTTCATTGTTTCACGCATGCTGGTGTTTACTTTCGCTGGTGTGACTCGGTCCCGCTTAAAGAGGAAAGGACCGTGCAACTCCATGACCGATTAAACCGTAGTAGTTATGCAACATCGTACCTGCAGAAGCGAAATCAACGTTTATTGCGCGCGTTGGATGTATGATGCCGGCGAAGAATTTCACTATCCGCAAGCTGTGGTTATTGAAATTGTAGAAAATTGTCGGGTTTTGTAGGTTAAACATTTTCCATCGTGATGTGACTAATAATCTTAAGATTACATGCCATTTCGACCCGGCACCGAAACGGCATGCAAATCCGGCAAACAATTTCCTTCTGCAAAGGGACGTGAAGAAGTGATAATGTGCCAAAACGGTGATGATGCAATGAAGCGTCTGTGAAAATGAACTTCATCATTCAATCACGTGTCTGCGATGGCATGGGGCACGTGACCATCGTCGGTGTAGTGTTTTATAAGCCACCGTAAACTGGAGTGGGTATTTTCCGATAATTGTACGGGTCCAAAATGACTGCGAAGGTGTGAAATATATCTGTGCTGCGATTATCCTCATTATTGTCTACGGCAGCTTCTGGTTCACATAATATAATCCTGCTGATAATAGCTATTTTGCTATTTAAGATTTTATAATCTTGTATCACACTTGAAGTGTTCGAATTAGAAACTCAAACCTAGAAATAAAGATTTTATAAGTATATGGATTTTGCTGATTTGTTGGCTAATTTGCCAAATGTGGTGTATATTTGGAAGAGTGACTTCTGCAAAATTGTACATTTAAGTTACTTTCTTCTTTTGCTTAATAATCGACGGCCCAACTTCAACCGTATGATGATGATTTAATTTTCTTAACCGTTATTCATAGGCCAGACAGGTGCTGTAAATATTCCTTAAGCCTCCGGGCTATGTGGTCCGTTGGTTGGTTGGAAAATGGTTTCTTCATGGCTTGTCTAAAGACATGCGAAAATATGTTTTACACTTGACGTATCCCGTTGCTGGGGATGCTTTAGCACTGATTGATATTCTCTGAAGCTATCAAACCTGTCAAAGCAATACAATTCGTAGCAAAAAAAGCAAAACAAAATAAAAAAAAAACAAATCTGAAACAAATCTCCCCGTTGCATTAACATTCATCTTCTGCCAGGGAGATATCGAACGGTGATCCGATGATAATGCCGCGGGCTTTGCCTGCTCGATCGTCCAAACTTTCTTCACATCAACGTTCCGCTTCAGGATCGTTTTTGCTCTGGTTTCATCCCGCAGGCAGGCGCAAATGGGTTGGTAAAAATAGTTAAGTCTTTTGACTATTATTTACACACTTGTCATTTTGATGGCGATCGCTAAGCAAAACACGCACCATGTTACAGATGAACAGATTGATTTAATGAAGGTATGTTGTTGATGCCTTTGTGTTGCTTTTGTCGTCAATGAGATTACATAATTTCACTTGATGTTTGAGTACAATGCAGCAACGGAAGGAGTGCTAGTGTGTCTAGCGCGTGTGCTATCCGTTAAATTCGTAATTTTCGCGTGCTTTTTGCCAATTAGTTCAAGTCATTGCGCTGTTGGGTTGGCGGCGTCTCCCGTCCTAGTGTTGATTTTCTTCCATCCTAGCTGCGACTTCGTTTGCTGTAGCAGCGAGTCGGGCAGTGCATTAGAGTGAACGCTTACTAACTAAATAAGCCATTTGCAGCTGTCGTTGCGCAGAGTATTTGACGCGGTTTTCAACAACCGCCTGGTGCTAATCTGCGCTATTATTTGTGTGCGCGGCGGTAGCTTAGTGTGCCATTTGCGGTTCTTTGGTCTCATTAATGCATCGATTTCGACGCAGTGGTAGTGCATCATCGCCTTTACTTTACATCGCCATTGTCACATCGGTTCGGGACAAGAAGTAGGCGAAGCGAGTATGATGGGGTGTGTTGAAGGAAATAAATTAAATCGACCACCATCACAGCAGCCATTCATTTGAATTGTCGATGTTGCAATGTCCTACAAAGTCTAACCAGAGAGAGAGGGAAAGGCAGCCGTGCATACAACCTTATTATCGCAAGTGCTTCCTTGTCATTTTTTTTGTGCTGTTGCTGTGGTTGCTTCGTTGCACTACGATCGAACGGTCCGATAATGACGGCTATGTCGGTGTGTGTTATGCTTTGGCGCATTTTTGTCAATCGTCGGCGTAATATTACCGAACAAGTAGTGGTAGTAGTAGTAGCAGGATGGGTGGGTGGTAGATTGAAAGGTGTCTTTTGCGATACGATGCACCACGCAAGGGGAACTGGTTTGTGGGAAGTGCATCTCAGAGTTTGCATCGTGCTGCAGCACCATCCCCATAGTCATGTGACGAGGAAGACATGACATTTGTTTTGCGCGCCCAGTTCGTTCGTTGTTTTTTTTTGGCAACGGATGGCCGAGCATAATAGTGGCGTGTTTTTGAATCACATCAATTTTTCGTCAATCGAAATTGCGCAACGTGGCGATTCAGTAATGTGATGGAACAATGAGATAGAAACTATCACGAAATTGATGATAATCGATTGATTCGTGAAACTAATGTTTCTAGTTGCACATTTGTTTTTGCAATATTTATCAGCATTCTATAGTAATACGTAAAAATATGTATCAAATAAATTATCCTACAACTTGTTAGTTAAGAATTAATAGTAACTTTGGCAAGCATTTGTTAGCGTAAGCAATGCTTAACGTGGCGTGGCGATTTATTTCTCAATTCAGCTGACAGCATCCTGCCAGTATAAAGTACTATTTAACTGCTGATATATTTTACCACAATATCCGGAGATGGCTTTTATTTTCGAAAATACAGTGTTTTGCACGGAACCTAATGCATCACTGAGTGACCTTCGAGGTTATATTGCGCACAAAGGAATACAATTAACCGGTTCAGTGAAAAGATAATCATCATGTTTGAAGCCTTTTATCGCGTTTTCACATGCGTTTTTTTATTGAACAGATGTTGGCAAGGCGTGAACAAGCATTGCATGATGAAAATGTCATCCTTGAAAGACGTTTTTTTTTATAAAGAAGATGATCATCTACCAGCAGTTGATCGTTCAAACGACCTTGAAAGTGGACTTGGCCAAGTGGAAAGTGGACTTGAAAGTGTGATCATTGGTATAATACAATAGAGGTAAACCCGTTTGATGGTATAGGTGTCCTTCAAACGATCAATAGCACCCTGAAACGATTTAATGCTAAATAGTGGATAAGATAATCGTGATGTTTTAGCTGCTGGAAGCGATCATAATTATACAATCAACGTCATGGAAAATGATGGCATCCTGAAGGCATCATGCGCTCATCACGAAGCACGAACCGTTTGACTAAGACGATAATCATACATTTCGCACTGATGCAGGTATGCTGATGGTTTCTGTTGAGATATTTGTATGCAGATGAAACAACAGTTTAAGGGCAAGGCTTTTAAACTGCGGTAGAGGCGACCAGTATCACTTTAAAGAGAGTGGGAGATAGAGTATTTTAGTAGATGTTTATCCATCTGTACGCCTTTAAGACGTATTTTTTTATTCGTTCTTGTTATGATCGGTGACGATGACAAAATGAAACATAAAGACATAAAAGTGCGATTACACAACGCTTTAAATTCGTGTGGCGTTGTGTAGATGTAGTCAGGGGGAGTTAAACTAATTTCGTAACAACCAAAGCCAGAACTTGGTGCTGGGGCTGGTGTGTGGGAGAGCAGTCAGAGATTACGGCCATTTGTGTACACATAATTGTCAGCATAAAATTGGCAATTCAAGGTGCTATTAGAGAGAGTGTCTTAGATAACATTCCTCACTCGCCTCTGGTTCGCTTCATCCTAATCCACCCGGTGACGTGGCCAGCACCGTTGTCGAATCCGGTCGGTATAATTGTAAGCCATGGAAGCATAAAATTTTGCTCTTATGCTGGTGGTGGTGTTGCTGCTGCTGCACTTTTGCGTCGAGCTCGAGCAACGTTATTAGCACATCGTCCTCGTCGTCGGTCGCCGGAAATTCATCGAAGTCGAAGAGCAAATTGTCGAGTATAAATAATTCGTCGCAATTATGAACCCATTTTTTGCCGTGCTTTTTCTGCAAGGAAAGTGGGAGCCTTGGGAGTTTCCTCGAGGCCGACGGCCGCCGACTCATTGCCATTCTCGGTGTGTACGTGTTTACAGTGCTATGTTTCGTGTGTGCACGTTTCAAGTGATTTGACACAACGGGTGCGCAAGGTAAGGAGCGACAGGCGGCGCGTTCGATCTAATAGTGTTGCGCGTTCGTATTTCTACAAACATGCAAGGAGCGGTGCATTCCTACGATGGAAGGATAATGTGTGGACCGTTAGCATAATGATCTGAACATAAAATCACGTTCGCGAACTTTGCCGACGTGTGCATGAGCGCGTTTGCCTCCGTACTTCGTTTGTCTCCATCTCGTAGACACGATCTTATGCTAGCTAATTTGTCATGCTTGTATCTCCTGGTGGTGGTTGGCGCTGCCGTTCGTGCCGTCCATCAGAGACCAATCTGGCTAAACCTGCTCTCGGGCAGGACAAAATGGTTCAATAAATGCATTGCTTGAATTACTCAACTCAAACGAGAGCACGAGTGGGATTATGGGAGCGTTTCGAGGTTGATTGAGTTTGCTAAAGAACAATAAGTGTGATTAGGGGAGATGATTGATCGCGTGTAAACATTCTTGCGACATATTTCAGGACAGTGCAAGTTTGTACTGAGCTTATTTTATCTACAGGTCTTTCAAAACTTAACCATCCACAGGCTTATTCGTTTCGAAGTGTCGGTTTACTTCTTGCAGATCCACCTAATTATCGGCATCAATTCACATGAACACATGAGCATGAGCATGAGCATGAGCAGAAGATGGTCTGATAAAGATCAGTCTGCCAACTGCACTACACAGTCCGTTGTGCATCGTGTCGACCAACATGACATCACCACGGCGTAAAACAATTACTGATCGCTGGAAACGGCCGTGCACACGCTCTCTCGTCGCCTCATTACTTGTCTGCTAGCGAGGAAGAGTTGAGATGAGATGTCGACGGGTTGATGGGTGAAAAAGTGCCACTGGAACACGACGTCTGCAGACCGGCGGACGGACCACACGACCACGATTATCCTCGCGCTTCTCCTGATGGCGTCGTGTTGCACATAAGCAATTATTTTGTTCGCGTGCTTGCTGGTGCTCTTGGAGATGCATTCTTCTTTCCTTGCGTTTTGCTATTGTTCATTGCTTCTCGATTGTTGGGAAGATAATAACTCAACCAATAAATATGTTTCAAAATGTAACAAAATTGCAACGACTGCACATTGTACGCGCGCTGAGTTTGTAGTGAAAGTTGAAAAAACGAAACGGATTTGTTTATATGTATAGTGTATGTAGCAAATATTCGTTTCTTGTATTCCATGGTGATATACAGTAATGATTAAGGAATGAGAAGATATTGCACGTTCTTTACCTTCGTTGAGATATATACTAACTACACGAAGCAACAATGTTTGCTAGCTTTTTGACATGAAGGCGAATTGAAACGTGTTTCTTTGTGCTTATAGTTTCCCTACTTGAATCCACGTGCTCTGCAAGATTATTCATTTGTCCACCATTTACGTTAAATACAAATTGACATGTAGTTTTTGTTTATTTTCTTTTTAGGTAAGAACCATTTTTCAAATCTATTCCGAACCAACGTGAACCCAAGTAAGTGAACAACATTTAGCCTCGAAGTGCGCATATACTACTAGTCATTGCTGGTAAAACAGGGCGTTATTAACGGTAATCCCTCATAGCAATGTGGTAAACCCACGGTGATGTCATGGTCTACTAGTACGAATGGTTTTTAAAACGATACATGAACCCATACACCGCCATGCTGGATTGGTGACATAATGTACCATATTGAGACAATTTAATTCCCGACGATGACGTGGAAAAAGTGGCAAAGGAGTCGTTCGAGTCGCGATACATATTCGTTAAGGTATGCTGTTTTTAGAATAAAAATATGTATTAAATGACACACAACTTAAATAGTTTGAATTCGTGCAAATTATCGCGTACTTTGTCAATTCGCCGTAAAAGCACTCACAAACCTCCCCGTGTGGAGCTTTTGTGAGTGGCCGTTTTTATCACCGGCATTGGGGTGGTCGTACTCTTTCGCGAACCCGGAGAGCATAAGAGAAAGCACGTCTGCGCGGATGAGACGCATCGCTCGCGGCTATTGCTTTGTTGATACTCTTTTCTTGCTTTCGTTAGTGGAGCTTCTTCAACAGCTGAGACTTTCCCCTCATGGTGGGCGATGTTAGCCGTCAATGCCGACTCTTCTTTAGCCTCTCGAACGTGGTGCTCCTCTCCGGTTTTCTGCGAAGAGCAGCTTTCGAAACAACAATTCCCCTTGCAACCCCAAAAAACTCTGGAGAGCTGGCCGGAGAGATATGGCCATGGGGTGAACGGCAAAACAAACTCTCGCGGTACTCACGCACGTACTTGGCTGGAGCTTCTTCGTGCGTTTTCTGCGAGCTGCGGCGTCTCCATCGTTTTACCGACGGCTGAATCCGCAGACCGCGAGTGAGAGCGCGCGAGCGTGTACCGTACACCGTGTGTCAGTTCTCGTCCACACCCGGCAGTCGATCGATGCCGTGGGCCTCTCAGGTTTTCGATCGGTTAGTTGTCGATCGGTTGTGATGCGGCAGCACCAACAGCATCTGACAAGCACTGTCGGGACTCTCACGCCACCGTGCTCTAGTGCTCTGTTGTAGCCCCTTCTCTGCGCTGGTTCGATACGCGCGCGTTCGTAGTCAGCGATGACGGTGTGCGCCGTTCGTGGTACTTTTCGACGTTAGTTGTCGTTCAGCAGCAGCATTGATAAGCGGTACGCGTGTGGTTTTAGTAGCTCGTGTGTTGTCATGTTGTAGGTAGCCACGTTCACGCTCAATTCGCGATTTTTCATTAAAGCGGACGAAGGTGGTGCTTTTCTGTCGGTGTGTTTATCGTTACGTGTTATTTTACCTGTTGTCCTAGTCGGTCGGTCGGTTCTCAACTGCATTCTTGGCAGCAAAGAAGTGTGTGAGGTCTTGTTGCCGGTTATTGCACTGTGCATCGTCTTGCATTCGGGCTTTGTTCGTCTCTTCTCCACTCAAATAAGGAAAGCAGTTTGTGTCGTGTGTGGTTTATATCGAAGAAGGAGGCAGTGCATTAATTGAAAAAGGATTGCGTAAATTGACATTAATTATACAGTGTCGGTCTATCGCGATTGCTGAGTTATATAGTTTAGGATAGTAACTGTTGGCTGAATTTCAATTCACTGTGGTAATGAAGTGATTTTTTTTCTCGATAATATACCGTGGTGAACCCTCCTACGTGTTTGTCATCAAATAGCAATGGCGTGACTCAGTGATTTGAATTATTATCGCATTCCGATGTATATATCACACATGGGTGTGTGAATGTGGTGGCTTGGGAGACAAATGTGCCCGGAAAGCGGTAGTATTTAGTTGCTACTGCAAGAGTATTTGTGGAATTCTGTGTGCAAAGGTGCGCAGATACAGTGCAAGTGTCTGTTAAAAAAAAATGTCTGGTTGATTGATGAGATCAATTTAAGTGAAATTTAGTATGCAATATGTTCAACTCATTGTGAAAAGCGCATAACCGCTTGAGACTTTTCTGGTGCGTATGACGCCCCGCCGTTGAAAAAAAAGGTTGCATATTTTACGTTTTCGGTTACGCCTTGCTGCAGATGCACTTCTCGTTAAATGCAGAATTGATTCACTGAAACGCCCAAGGGGTAACTCTTTGATATGTGCGCAGGGCCACGAGGAGCTGGTCGACAGAGTGCTGTGCGTGTTGCATGTTTGCAATTTTGCGTGATAAAATTTGGTTCAGAAAAAAAAAAAACGTCGGAGGAACAACTCCCTGCACACAATTGCCCACACCGCTGCGTACATCTTCGTTATCATGCTCCAAGAGTTGGATTAGTGTGGAGAAAAACAAACAGAAAAAAAATGTGATGTAAAATATATTGCACCACAACACCACCGTACCCGGCACTGGCGTCGGTGCGAAGTGTAGGTGCGAACCCGTGCGAGGAACCGTTCGGAAGTGAAGTACAAATACGCAAACACATACCCGCACACACTCGCTGCCCGTACTTAGTGTGTGTGTGTCGAGTGAAAACTGTTGCTACTGTTTAGAAATTCGGGCCGCCGCGTAGTGCAGGAGAGCTTTCACGTGATGGTGCCGGAGTTGGAAACAAAACGACAAAGAAGCTGCTAATGCTGCTGCAGTACAGTGCAATGCGGCGCACTTTGGTCGCTCTCTATCGGGCCCGGCACATACTGCTGTTTGCCTCACCTTGCGGCCCGTTAATTGATGTTTTTGGGATCATCTGCTCGGTCGGTGCCGATGAGCCGGAGCGGATTTTCTCCACCATCCATAAACATCAGACAAATCGGGAGGTGGTGGTGCTTGATGTGAGAAGAAGCATTCCCGGAGCTGTAGCAGCTTCAGCAAAAGACTTATGTTGACGACTGGGTCTGCATGTGTTTCTGTGATCTGTTTATTTTATTTTCGTTAACTTAATCTCAAACAAATTGCCAAACATTTTAATCATTGCCATTTATGGAGCGTGATAAGAAAGCAATATTTAAGCGTAATAAAGCCAATCGTTCTTCCGACGAAATAAAGGAGAGTTTGCACAAACGAACCACAACCTTCACCGATAACAAATCACGTACGTTTGGGTGGAGCTCGCAGTGAGATTGGCTGTGCCACGGGTGTTCCTTATCGCATCGAAACCCCAATTGATTATGGGGCTTTTGCATTCCAAGCAATAATGAGTACTGGCAAAGTAATGATAACGAAGAGGTTGAATTTAAAAAAATAATGTGTTTGATTTAAACTAAATCCAATTTTGCATCTTCCTCCCTTTTCGCTCTTAGTGTCTCGTTCAATTTACCTTTCATGTTCTGCAAATCGCATGTCATGCAAAAACAATTTTTTGAATTAATCTATTTAACACACATAGTATCCTCACATGCGACAGAAAGAGAATGCGAATGTTGCTAATCTTGCAAAATCATCTACGATCGGAGTTCACTATAAATCAATCAAAAGTCGTTGTAAAAATGCCCGAAGGCGGCGTAATGGATGAGCGTCTGCAATCATGTTGTCAGCACGCCGCACACCGGCCAATTTGTTGCATTTGGAGATTTCGGATGTATTGGCGACGACGATCGCTTCGTGTAGTGTGAAATGAAGGTTGGTACGCCTGGTTGCGTGCATTAAAAATGTCAAGGTTTGGGTTCACTTTCACGCGTGGTGCTTTTGAAACCCACCAACAAACCAATGTCCCTTCGGGGAAGAAGGGTTTATGGTGCGACTATACCACTCACGTTATATTTTGGCTATTGAGCTTCGGGTTTGCTCGGGTATGATAATAAGTTTCCGTGTTTCCCAGAGCCCTTAAC
>JXWZ01011283.1:0-11642 GCA_000956215.1 Anopheles farauti No. 4
ACCGCAGCAGCAGCATCAGCTTGCCCTACGGATTTGCCCCTAAGATGCACATATGCAAATCATGCGAGCGTCTCACCCGATGACAAATGGCCCTACGGAGTGCCTTTCGGGTAAATTCCTCTCCCAGGGCAGCGAAAAACACACACACGTAGATAAACACTGGAGTTGGTACACCACCATATGGTGCACGATTCGAAACGCAACACCGGGTAAAATGCTTTAATGCCAGCAAAAGGTGAAGTTCCATGCGTTCGCTTAAAGCGTGGTGTTCCGAATCGAATCCTGTTGGTTGATGAATTGCTAAGCAAAGTGCCTCAATTACTATCAAACCCAACGGATTAATACTATTAAGTCGCGGGAATTTAGTTGATGCTATCCTCAAGACATGAACCTTTTGAAATATGATGCAGTCTCGGACTAAATATAATCATTTAGGAATCAAAGAAAACTTCAATATCAGTTTATTGTTACGTCAAAGTAAGTTTAATCCAACCTGGTCCTACGATCGTAGAAGCTTTCGATTTCACAAAGGGGCTAGTGTGCCAAAGAATAATCTTTGCTTAGTGCTGTGTATGATACAAAAGATTATCGTAATAGAAAATATATTCCAATAAAATTATTATCATTTTCTTTGTTTCCCACAAACTCTTAAGCAAACGTTTTTCCATCAAGTCACTGAAACGTGCGCTCAGTTAGAAATGTTACCATATTTATTCTGATATTCACTGAATCGTTGACTAACGCTCTTCTAACCATAAACCGACTACTCGGTGCTTAATTTTATTCGCAATAATAATTTAGAATAAATTTTCTTCCTAACTGCATGCCAACCACGACTTCACGGTGATTCGTTCGCCAAAACCTCATGCTCATCCGAACGTTCGCTTGCTTGAACCGAACCGCCCACACTACAAACTCGCCGCACCGAAACTTGTCTAAATTAATTTCATCCATTTTCCGACGACATTTGACAGCGGTCGTGGCCGTACGTTTCGTGGTTTCGTAAAACTTCCCTTCCCGTTCCGTTGCGTGCGCGTCTTGTGGAGTCAATGGGGCATGCTCGAACTCCTTCGAGCGCAATGAGCACAGAAAACAAACCCCGAAAAAAAAAACAAGTAAAATAAAGCACACCGAAACAAGCGTACAAGAATGATCTGCGCTAGTTTGCAGAACTTTATCTGCTGCGAGGAAAATGAGTTAGTTCTTGCTTGGACCCGGCCCGGTGTTCCGGTGCTCCTTTACTATGTTTTCCAGTTCGACCATCGCCCGGGTCGCCATTCATCTTCTCATCCACATCTAGCCAAAGGTGAAGGGAAAATTGAAAAATCCAAACGGGGCACGGGGTGGGGGGGGGAGGTAGCGTGGGGATGAAAAATGAAAATGTAAGAAATGCTAATAATAAGCAAATTAAAAATTTCTCGATTGAATTTAAATGAGTTTTCTGAGCGTGGGCCAACGGGTGCAGGACGAAGACACGGGCACCCTGACCGTGAACTGGTCGCGGGACAACGAAAGGGGGAAAATAAGGTACACGAACGAGAAAAACCGCTGATGCGCCGCTGTTCCGATGAATTGAAATAAATTTAATTTATTCTCGCTCGGTTGGCACTTTTTCAACACACTTTTCTTCTTCATCTGTCTCACTCTATCTCACTCTCTTTCGCCGATATGCACACAATCATTTTGTACGTGACGGTTCATCTCATCCCGCAAATCGATGAGATGATCGGTGGATGAAAGGATGCTTTTTTTCCTCCTGGTATCAAATCATTTGTGTGGAAGAGAAGAGAGAGGTGTGATTACTCTTTGCTCTGTTATTAAAAATAGAAAACGTGCAGTAAATGAGTTGAATGTTATTGTGTAATTGTACAAACTTAGCAACTTTTTAAAAAATAATTACATACTATAATATGCTCCAATAGGTTATCGTACAATAATAATAAAACTTTGCAAATGGTTTAAAGATTTTAATTTTTATAACGGTTTGTAATAACAGATGGGAGATGTCTTGCGAAACCAAATACCATTTATATTATAGGTGACTTTCCATTAAAATCATGTCATTTACTCATTAATTCTCTAAGCGTTTCCTCTCCACAGCGCCAAATGGGACAGAAATTTAAATTTTTAACATCTACTATCGATTCTGCTTCCCGAAACGGAACCACGCCTTACGGAAGGCTCCGTCGTTCGAATTAATTGCCGTCGTTGAGATTAAATGGCACCGCCTGACACTGTTTACGATTATTGGTGATCATAAACGTGCATGTGGGTGCGTGAGTGTGTTGGAGCGGGCTCCGGTAGAACCAATTAAGTCCTTAGGAGTCGAGAGTGCAGCTGGTGCCAAGCTGTTTAACCAGAAATAAATATTATTTCCACCGTTCCAGCTTCTGGCGAATTTTATGTCACACTGCGTGGAGTCTGTAGAGTGTAAAGTGAGCAAAATCCGCACGCTGTAAATTAAAGACTGAATGTAGGTATAAGAATCAGACGTTTTTTATTTATTCGAGTAAGAACAACTAGTGACAACAAGTACCACAGTTTCTTTCCGTTGATCAACTTTTTTTCCGAGCGACTTAACGAACTTACTTGGCACCAACGAATAATACGAACGAAAACAAATAACAAAACACGCTCCGAAAGGTGCTGGTGATCGAAAAGTCCCTAGTATAAATGCACACGCATGGGTGCGGAGTGGAATAAAAATTCAATTTGTTCCCTTGGGTGGAGTGTTTGTGAAGCGAACTTTTCGGCAGAAGAAACATGCTGTTGTTGCAAAACTTTCCTCTTAATACCAACGGATTCATCATGGCACATGCGATTGCTTGTGGTGTGCATCACGGTTGCCATGGAGGGTGAGCTGGAAACTCATGGTAAAAGGAATTCCTTTTCCTTCACCCTCTCGTCCTCTCTAGTTCTCTCCCTCTCTGTCACTCTATCCATTGCGCACCATGTGCACAATGGACCGCCGAGAGGGGGAGGGATGGGATAAAAATCCCAACCTCGCGTACGGTTGGGATTTATTTTGCGATCTGCCTGGCGACGTTCGAGGGGTCGGGCATTATGGGGTGTACTGAATGCTAATTGTATGCTGCCGTCTGGCGTGTACACGCGTCCGAGGATGTGCGTTTGCATCAAGAGGGTGCACACACACACACAGAAGCGCACGCGAATGCATCTCACCACCCTCTTCCTCCAGGGCAGGAGCATCTTTCTGGAAACAGGAGAACGAATTTCTGACGTGGTTTTTGCTGCCACGAAACGGAACGTGGTTTCCAATGTGTTTTCGAGCCACCGCCACCCCTCGAACAACTACTAATGGTGCGTGTGTGTAATTGATCAAAAACTGCACACATGATTCGTCACATTAAATTACTTTCCATGTGTGGTTTCGGTGATGGAACTGAGAATTTTGAAATAAAAATTTCCGTACTGTGTAGTACGGTGGTGCTTTTTGACAAGAATTTAACATACCTTTAATTAACATTTGATCGAACTCGAACTTTGATTAAAAATACTTTGGATTAATATAATTTAAAACATCACTTTACGAAACGTTTATACAACATGGATTTTAAAAGATTTGTTTGTTGAAAATACTATCATCGTTCCATTTACTTTTCAACCGTTCGAATCTCCCCGTGGGTGAGCAAAGGCGTCAAACCCGAATTCGATATTGGTATCGCATTAAGACTGTTAGATGAACTTACCAATAGAAATTTTACACAAAACAATTCTAACGCCCTGATGCAGCTTCACATCTGTTCGGTTTGTGATGGATGGTTTTTTTTTCTTCTTTCGTTTCATTCTTCGTTCGTATTAGGGTGTTCCTTTCAGACGGGCAAGGAAAATTTCAATCCACAATCATTTATTCCTTTCCCTGTGATTGTAAAACAAAAAAAAAACTTAAACTGCTCTGACAGTGAACAACCCCGAACCAGCTCACGGAGACCACAGCAGCAAAACCCGAAACCTCCGGCTTGAGACGCCACAGGCAAAAGTCCTTCCGACAGGTTGCGGTTACCGGGTCCTGAGGTCCTGGTAAATATTACATGAAGCGAGTGGTGCGGTGCTAGTACGAGACGACTACCTTTCACTGGTTGCCATCATGTTTTATTCTATTTAAAGTTTGCGCACGTTTGCGCCTGTGTACGGAGAAAATTCGGTTCAAATTTTCCAGTCTGACCGGTGTGGAAAGCATACTCCACAAACACTCACACACGCTGTTTGCGGCTTAGAGTTATTTGTACAGAAAGCGCACGGGCTTCATATCCCCAGTAGCCTGTGCCATGTGTGCATGGGCACGAGCTTTCACACAAACGGTGGTGGCGCTTGTTTGCTCGAAGGATTAATTAATTTCAACAAACAGACATTTAATTGATTTGCAGATCGTTTTTCAAACCGCGCCGCGTTAAATATTCGACCATTCTGCATGGCGTCCCCGTCGTCGTCCCTTCGGTGTTCCCGGCGATGCACGAGCCTGTATTGGTGAGCAGCATCCGTCCATACAGGGACACAGACACACCAATACACACACACACACACCCTCTCCCCGTCGTTGCCATGGTGGTGTGAGAGCGCGTCCTTTTGCCCGCGTGCGTTTAAATGTCCAACAGTAGCGCCCTCGACGGCCGTCAGCTGGAATTAGAGCGCACCATCCAAAAACCCAAAACCGCAGCATCATCATCATCAACAACAACACACCGTGCGCACGTCGTCGTGGTGTGATTGTGTGGTCCTTCTCCGCTCCCTGTTCGGTGTTTGTTGTTCGATTTCGCGTGTCGTTCGCAGAAATAATGGCCGCCTGTTAGGCGCAAATAGTGGACGGTGTTTCGTGCGGCCTGAAGACGTTTTGCAATTGCTTAGTTGGCTTCTCGGAGCGCTTGTTATCCTTTTGATGTGGTATACTGTCGGTGAGAGAGCAGTGGCAGCCAGTGACAGGCAGTGATTCACCAAAGTCCGCTGGTGCGTATCCTCCCGACGCCGCAAGTACGTTTCACCGAAGAGGCTCTTCAATTACCTTCATCAATCCTAATCGCGCACCAAGGATAGCACACCTGAGCACGTGGAAAGGTAAACAAATGGGCAAGATTAGTTTCAATTATTGGTGATGGCTTCGGAGGCATTGGAGTTCTTGCTTAATCTCAACCCATCCCAATAAAAACAAATCATCGACAAGGATACACCGTGCAAAGCTTCAACAAGGACTCACAACTGTGGCGCCATCTATCGTACTTTCTAGCAAACTACTATGTTAAAGCTCTGCATTCGCTAAACTTTCAAGTTATAAATAGCTCAACGAACGACGGAATTTGAATTCCACTGTATAATTTCCAGATAGTACACAATGGATCCACCCCACAATCCATTCAATTTTCATCTCGGTCCTCCGGCCTCTCACACCGTCCACGGCCACCATCCGGAGCAGACTCCGAGTCCACCGCAAAGTGTTCCAGGACGTAGGACTCCTCTGGGAACGGTCGGACTCGGAGGGTTCTATGCACAACCTCATGCGTCCTCTTCAACACACACGGATGAAAATCGTCCTTCGGGTAGCTCCGAGAGGTACGTCAGGTTAATTTACTGTACATCTTGTCATCCTTGCTGACTTATAATATACCTATATCTCTTTCTAGCCCACCGCCATCGCACCATCATCCGTCCGTGCCACCGGGAGTCGGTGGGAAGCAGAAGAATCGGCAGGGAAAATCGGTACGGTTGAACATCAATGCACGCGAGCGTCGAAGAATGCACGATTTGAACGATGCCCTGGACGAACTGCGCAGCGTCATTCCGTACGCCCATTCGCCGTCCGTGCGGAAGCTGTCCAAGATAGCAACGTTGCTGCTGGCGAAGAACTACATCCTTATGCAGGCAAACGCACTGGATGAACTAAGAAGGTTCGTATGGAAGACATTCGCTATCTTTACCTCTAGAATTTACGTTTCTTTTATCTTCGCAGACTGCTAGCGTACATACAGAGCGCCGCCGGTGCTAGCATTCCAACTGTGGACTTACGTACGATGCCTTCGGCCCTTAAGCTGCAGCAACTGCTGCAAGCTCCTCATCAGGATCTGAACCTCCAACAGCCAGCCAGCTCTTCTACAAGCACCAGCACGGTCAACCAGCCACCGCCACCGCCTCCACCGGCTCCTAGTCAGAATCCTTAAAACCGATGAGCCTGTTGCGCCTCCATATTCGTGTGCCAAACCCGTCTAGTCATAGTCGCGCAATGAAAAGTGTAACGATTTGCTAAACTTCTAGCACGTAAGATTTCCCATTGCCTATCGTGTAGTGTGTGTATGGTTGCGATTACTCCCATTTGCTCTAGTCATGATGAGTTCGAAGCCAATTATTGTATTTCTTTTTCACCCCACCTATCTGTCTGTGTATCGTGTTTAGGGCTGCGTGTCTCGTAGCGTGTAGGGACTAGCATTAGCATGATTTTGCAATTTGTGAAAGAGAAAATAAAACTGAAGTAAAATGTTCGAATTGCGTTTTACTAAATTCGCGGATGCAGGAAACGGAAAGCGTGGTGATTTTTGAACGAGCATTTGAAACCATTTTTTAAAAGGTCCGGATTATATTCACTCCGGATGACTGAAGGAGAGCGGTATTTACAGTTCGTGTAGTGGTGGTTCATGGCAAAGTTAATTTCAATGATTATTATTCTCTCTCCACTGGCTGTTTTACCACATGATTTGATACAGTCAACGGCAAAAAATTGGAGAAATTATTATCGAATGTGGCAATAAACTTTTGCATCAAAAGAAAACAAATTTATTCTCGATAACGAAACATAATTTTTGTTCCGTATTCGGCACGTTGAACCACTTGCTAAGAACACAAAATGAGTTTACGTTATCTATTTAAAGACTTCATAATGCTCTTCGCCCTTTAAATGCAAACAAATGTAACACTGGAAGTAGTCAACCCGCGCGTTTAAATCCACACCAGATATTTGACAGTCAAACAGTTAAAACGAAATGGAATTGGAAAAATGAAAAACTGCAGATAAATATCCATAAAACCTGTGAAGAAACTGTGGTTTTTCGTGCTCGCGTATTTCGAGTTTTCCTCTCCCGCCCTGTACTCCGTAGTTGTGTGCGTTTTGAGTCGTTTCCACGAATAGCTGAAGGTCGTCGAAGGCGCACCGGAGGATCAAACATTCCGTTCTACCTTGTGCGGGCAATCCAAAGGGGGTAGTGGTTCGATCCGTGTGTCCGTACTTCATGTGTTAGTGCCGCGCGTCGGAAAATGTGAAAAATACGCTTCCTGCGTGTAGGACTTCCGCCCGCGGATGGTGGTTCGGAGCAGAGAACCAGAGCCTTCCACGATTGAGGCGGAAGAATTTGGGTGCGCCACAGTGTGTGGTAGGGTTGAGAAAGCAGCGGAATTGAAGAACTGTTCAACACACCGTGTAGCTGTGGCACTACGTCCACGAATTTCCTCGATCTCCTCCATTGCACACCGGATGTGCTGGAGAAGGCATGAACACGAGTAGGAGCCCGTGCGGGGGAAAGGGGAAGAAAATATCTGCTTTTGGGCTAGTTTACGGTGCGTATGATTACAACGCACACTGGGATCCTCTTGGTGTGTGCTACGATCATCGTCTTTGAAAAGTAGTGTAGTGACGGAATGAATGTTCTAGCAAGAAGTGGTTTGAAACTTTTAACAAAACCTCAACAACCTGTGAGAAGTGTGGTACCGGATGTATATAACAAGTAGAAGTGCTGAAAAGAACAAATTAGCATCGAGAATATTCCAGGGAAAGGGACACCCAAACACGCAGGGTGTAAGTATCTTAATGTTGCTTTAAGAAACAGCAGTTTATCTAATGCTTTTCCGTTTTTATTGCAGATTGTTCGCTGATGGACGAACGAGTAAAGATCTATGTAAGTATTCGCTCATTAAAACTTTCTCCGGATCTTTTTTCTGGAGCTAATGAAATTTCTGCTCGGGTGTTAGCAGTAGGACGATTAGGACGGAGTGTTTTTGGACGGGTTTCTACGATTCACACTTTGAAACCTTTAATCTGCCAGGATACAAGAGAATTCAGAATCCAGAAAAGTCTATAGGTTAAAATTGCGTATACAATCATATAAGTTAAAGAATGAAGAATGAAGCTAAACATGTTTAAGGTGCTCTAAAAGCTTTAAATCTTCTTTCCCTGTGGCTCTGGAATATACCGTTCAATCAACAGTTTCTATATTACCCGAATGGAAAGATCATAAATCAGTGATCGGTGCAGACACAAGTGACGACAAGAATCGACATGAAATAATCACACCGAGCTGCTTCGCTTGATCACGACATTATGTTTGATGTCGAAGCGAATATTTGTTGAATCCTCTTATCAATGAGAGTGTGGGAAAAATTATGGCAGTAGACTCATTGATTACAAAAAAAGGCATACCAGTAAACAAAATTATTTTTTGCCGGAAACACTTTGGCGAATCGACGGGTATCCTCTTTCTAGGACTGTTCCTACTCCTGTTTCAAGAAAAAAGATGTTGCGACCGACTTTTCTCGATTGAATGACATTTAAATGAGGGTTCTAAATGGCCTCCACTGTCGACTCACAATTAAAGTGAAAGCATTTATGGGTCACATGTTTGTTAAAAAGCTTTGTATAGTTCAGTTGTATGCATTACTTCATAATATTCAAACAAGTAAGTTGGTTACTTGAATTGCAGCCAATACTGTACAATACTACAATACAATACTGTAGGAGCTGTTTAGAGAGTTCGATGAAAAGCACATCGCATCAAGGTCGTTGTTTGAAACTATGAAATATTAAAAGGTTCAGAACGAATTAAAATTGTTACTAAAATTTCATCAAACATAGTTGATTGTTTTCCAAAAGTTGCCTCTTTATTGGTTTATTATGTTTGGGTGGAACTTCGAACAATTATGACTTGATTCGCTTTTATTAATTAGTTCATTAATTAAAAGAGACTTCCAGTTTTTTAAAATAGTTTTGGAAGGCCGTTTGTGTCAAACGGAATTTAATATCATTTACCGCTATTTATTATCATACTATACTTTTCCATTTGCTAATGTTATATAATTTGCAAAGAACATCACAATCCTTGCATCCGTTGGAATCGTTTACAAAATTAATAGAATGTAGTTAGTCGCTACATGTGTGCATGTGTTGTTATTCGACTGAACACCCTTCCCTTCCATTTCCCTTTTTTAGTCTGGCAATCGCCCAAACAAACACATACACGTACGGTCCACATGTTTCGCAGCCAAAATGTGTAGCAAAATAAAATCCAGCATAAAGTTAGCATATTCCAAGCATTGCAGCGTTTGCGAATATCAGTGGAATTGCTTTGGTTTTGCAGCCACAATATGCGAACGCGCTTGTGCGGGTGGAGAATGGTCGATAGAATGGCATAAGAAAAAGGCGCCCCATCTGTTTACCAACTCGAGCGCGATCGTTTACGAGACGTACGTTGCTTTGCCAGCTTTCTTTAATGTCTGTTCTGTTCAGCAGATTGCTTTCGAGAAAGATTTTCGAGATCCTTTTTTTGTGGCGTGAACTAATCGTGGCTTTTATTTTAATTACTGGTATAATGCGCATGAAAACTATTATTCTTTTAAAATTAGTCATTAATTATTGTTAGTAAAGAACAAATAGGGGAATATTTTGAAGAAAAAAAAATTGGTTTTATAAAGCCAGACTTTTTAGAGCTATTGTCGCATAAAAATATGTATTCTTCATTCTAACGCCCATATTAATCATCGAAGATAATCTCATCGTGCTCGTGACTCATTCCTTGAGTAAGGATGTAACGCTAAGCAGAGATCCGAACGAAACTTCGTGCAGACTCTTCAACATTTGCAACCCATACGCTCGACATCAAACCCAGAGTGGACCATTCCGAGGCAGATCAAAAGAAAAGCAGGCAACACACAGATGGTACGATGTGAGGAAAAAAAACACCACATCGAAAGGTGAAAAAACAAACTCCGCTCAAGCGATAGTAGTGTGTGTTTGTGTAGGTAGTACAGTCAAAGGTAGTTCCTGTTGATTGCTTGTATCGTTGAAAACAGAGAAAAGCGAATGATCAAACACAGTGCTGCGCAGACTTGTAGCTACACACACGTTTGATGCGAACGAGCAGCAGCACCAGCAGCAGCATTCACATCTATTTTGTGAGAGGTTATTTATGGGTGCTTACGGTCGTTCGCACTGTGATATATTGTGAGAGCGAACGAGAGAGAGAGAACGGTTGGGCGGTTAAACTTATACGGTGTGAGCTGATCTCATCTTATGTGTGTATGTGTGTGCATTTATTCGATATCATGAAGGAATTCGTGTAATTGTATTGCCAACATCTCACCGTGAGAAACGAAATTACGGTGTATAGTTTATGGTAAGAGTAACTTTTGAAAAGTTTGCTTGCTGCATGCATGCACGATAAAACCAATACCATCCAAGCACTCTGTCAATGTGACGTTGGTAAAGTAAATATCGGTGACTTCACCACCGAGACAGTGCAACCGATATGTTCGACAGTTTGCTCACCGTGCTGGGCATACGCGACCGCCGTGTGTTGTGTGGTGATGATCATTTTTGCCAGACACAGTCGCGCACTCACATCAACGCATTTGTGCGCCGCGTAAGAGTGTGTCACGTACGATAGCTATCCTGCTCGCGGTCTCCGGTTCTCAATGCCCAACCACACGGACACGACTGTTTTGCGCTGCATTTGTGTCTCCGCACCGAAGTTAACACCATGATTGACCGTGCGGCTCCATCGGGAGAAAAAAGTCAGGATTTTCTAACGCCGTACGCCGTCAAGGGGCAAGGCAGCTGTCGACTCACCGTTACTGCGATGTTTGACCGCTTTTTCGTTCGTCACTGTAGCGATTGGTGTCACCGACAAGTGTGTTGGACAAAGTTTGATACGTAAAAAAGGATGTTGACGTACACACTTGGCCCAAAATGAGATATAAAGTAAACCTTACGTGAGTTAGTGACAGCTCCATATATTATTTCGTGATAATTTTATGATATTTTTTTAAGCTTACAATCTGATAGAACATTAATAATTTTAATTAAAAAAAAAATACGTACGAGAATTTCCGGCAGAATCAGTTTTAAAAATAACAAATCTTGCTTGTATTAGGAACTGTGTCCTACTATGTTTTTTTGTTTTTGTACAGGCTGGAACCAAAGGAAGGGTGGTACGATTGGTCACGATGACGTGTTTCTTCCGACATTTCCTGTGCAGAGTTCTACCCACCTTGATTGCCTTTAATGGACAACTTATATTCCAAACCCCTCTACATACACGCTTGAGGTCGTTCGTAACTGCTGCGTATACGCCACCCAATCACATACACCACGCCACGACGGATCGGCGGGTGTGGTGTTAGAGTGCGATAAAGCCACGACACCCTTAGTATCGCCCGGAGAGGCTTCGCGTTTTTTCCTTCTAAGTTTGTAAGCCTTCCCCGGTTCACAGCAGGGTACGGGCTCGTCGTTACCATGGAAAAACACGTTTGCTATGCTTCAGTTTGCGCTCGGAAGAAAACCGGGAAGCTTTTTGCTTCCGTCGCACGGAAGCTTTGCGGGACGTCGCACGAAAGCTTTTCGCAACGAACGTCATCAGTTGACGGGTGTTTGA
>JXWZ01011296.1:0-18559 GCA_000956215.1 Anopheles farauti No. 4
GAAATGGGACACCAGTAACGAAGAATGTATGATAAACCAAAAAAAAAAAACGCCAAACGCCCCAAACCTCAGGTCAAACTCAAAATGGCGAAGCCAGGAGGTTGGGTTTGCTTTTCTTCGCATCGATTGTAGTGCCAGCAGAAGGTCTAGAACTAGCAGAAGGGTGTGATGTAATGTGTAACACACTTCGTTCCGTTCTCCCCTTGTCCTTCTGCGCTCTCCATCATGTTCCCCTTGGTTCCATCGCTTTCCGTTTCGCAAACCAGAACAAAACTGACGAAGAAAAAAAGCTACTTTTCGTGATGACCCCGTTTCCGTCCGGGGGTTTGTTGGGTGTTGGGTACCTGTAGAGATAAGGCTAGCCCTGGCCGTGCTATTTAGCCAGCGTGTATCGTGTTTTTCCGCAGAAAAAAAGCCGCGAGGAAAGCAGCGGCGCCGGCAGCGGTGTCGAGATCATCGTGAACGAACCATATCAGGATGGACCGGGCGGCAATGGACAGTACACGCGCAAAATCTACCACGTTGGTAGCCACCTGCCGGGCTGGATCAAGGGGCTGCTGCCGAAGAGTGCGCTCACCGTGGAGGAGGAGGCCTGGAATGCGTACCCGTACACGAAGACGCGCTACACCTGCCCATTTGTGGAGAAGTTTTCGCTCGAGATCGAGACGTACTATTTCCCGGACAATGGGCACCAGGATAACGTGTTCAAGCTGACCGGTGCCGATCTGCGCAACCGGATCGTCGATATAATCGACATCGTGAAGGACCAGCTGTACGGGGCGGACTACACGCGCGACGAAGATCCAACCGTCTACTGTTCGGAGCGAACGGGGCGCGGTCCGCTCAGCGAGTGCTGGCTGGACGAGCACTGGGAGGAGGTGCAGGGGAAGCAGCAACCGACCGCTCGGAACATGTCGCTCATGTGCGCGTACAAACTGTGCCGGGTGGAGTTTCGCTACTGGGGCATGCAGACGAAGCTGGAAAAGTTCATCCACGATACGGCCCTGCGCAAGACGATGCTGCGGGCGCACCGGCAGGCTTGGGCCTGGCAGGACGAGTGGTACGGCCTGTCGATGGACGACATACGGGAGATCGAGCGGCAGACGCAGCTGGCACTGAAGCGCAAGATGGGTAACGAGGAGGGTGGCGACATCGAGCAGGAGGAAGGGGATGGTACCGAGGGCGAAAGTAAGTGTAAGGGGCTTGCCGGGGAAGCGTGTGTAGCGCTGCTTACTCAACCGCCATTGTTGTCCAGAAACAGGCAAACAGACCTCGCAGGAGCTGGACAATCGGAGCGCCGCCAACCAGATGTACACGATCGAGAAGACGAACGAAAACTCGACGCCGCACATGGACAAGAAGGGACCGATCCCGCTGATCACCACGCCGGTAGACGCCGAAGGTGCGGGACCAGTGGGCCCGTACCTGCGGAAGGAAAAACCGAAACCGTCGCACAGCTCGGAGGAGGACGAATCGGTGGGAGAGAACCGACAGCACCGCCACCATGACGACGACGAGGAGGAGGACGATGATGAGGATGAGGATGAGGACGACGAGGACGAGCGGCACGGAGTGCGCGGCCAGTCGCAGCGGTATCTGCGCAAGCAACACAACACCGACTCCAAGAGCAAACTTCACTCCCCGCTCGGTTCTGCTCACAGCTTCGATCTGCAGGTAAGGCTGACGTAGACCGTAATCTCTGCTCGAAGAAGCATTTGAAAGCGCTTTCAGGCTTGCACGGAATGTATCTCACGTGGAATTATGTTTCTTCCACCCCTTCACAGGTGGCCAACTGGCGCATGGAGCGGCTGGAGGTGGACTCCAAGTCCGGCTCGGAGGAAGAGTTCTTCGACTGCGTAGGTACGTAACAGTTGCCAGTGACGAATCGGGCGTGTCGATCGGGCGCCCCAGACCAATGATTTACGTTTCCTTTTCTGTTTCTTGCTTTCTTGTATGCGATTTTGTGTTTTTTCGTATCAGCGCGCGGTATGTGTGTACTTCGGACGGGGTGTGGATGGTGGTGTGCGTTACTGATAGTGTGTCTCTGTATCCCTCTCTCACGCAGGCGATATGGGCGAGAAAGCGTCGCTGGTGAAGTGGAGCTCGCTGGAGCTGCTGGCCGAGGAGGATGACAGTCCGCAGCTCACGTCGAACCACCGCAACCAGGAAGACAGCATCTTCAGCCAGTCGTACCTGCAGCGCGTCACGTCCGAGCGGGGTACGCGCCGTTCGTTCCTCGGCCACCACTCGTCCAGCATCGATCGGGGCCAGCACGAATCGCCACCCGGCTCGCCGGGGCTCCCTTCCTGCCCGACGACGGTGCTCATCCTGATCATGCACGCAGGCAGCGTGTTGGACGTGAGCTCGGACATGACGACGAAGAAGTCGGACATTACGACGTTCCGCGGGGCGCTCGAGTCGGTGATGCGGCAGCACTACCCGTCGCTCGTCGGGCATGTGGCGCTGCGGCTCGTCGCCTGTCCGGCGGTGTGCTCGGATGCGCTCGGTATTCTGTCCAGTCTCAGCCCGTACTCGTTCAATACGGCAGCGTCCGGTGCGGACGTCTCGAACCTGGCGGACGTGCCGATCGGTGCGATACCGCTGCTGTCCACGTGCATGCCGGACTTCCAGGAGTCGGTTAGCCGGGCGGTGGCGTGCGCAAACCAGACGTTCGCCGATTTCCTCAAGTCGGACGAGGGTCGCGGATTCGGTGGGCAGGTCGTGCTAATCGGCGACTCGATGGGAAGCGTCCTGGCGCACGATGCGTTGTGCCGGTCGGCTGGGCATCAGGGTAGCGAGGCGTCCGGGCTGAACCATATCGCGGATCTCGCCGCCGGCAGCGAACCGTACGAGCTGGACGCGACCAAGCTGCTGACGGCACCGTCACCGAGACGCCGGTCGTCCTCGACTAGCGAGTCGCGTGTGCCCAAGTTCGAGTTCGAGGTGGGCGATTTCTTCATGTTCGGAAGCCCGCTGGCGGTGATACTGTCCGCCCGGAGGCTGTCCGATAGTCGGTGCGGGAACGGCAAGCCGGCCTGCGCGCAGCTCTACAATCTGTTCCACCCGACCGATCCGACCGCGGCCCGGCTCGAGCCGCTGCTGAGCGCCCGCTTTTCGATGCTGCCGCCGCTGAACGTCCCGAGGTACGCGAAGTACCCGCTCGGTAACGGCCAACCCTGCCATCTGCTCGAGCTGATCCAGTCCAGCCCGCAGCTGTTCGCCGACGCCAGCCCAATGCCACCAGCGGGTGCATCCTCAACCACCGGACGTCGGCTCTCCGACACCTCCATTCAGAGTGCCGCTTCCGGCATGATCGACAACGTGCCGCTCACTACGATCAACCAGCTCCAGCAGCGCTGGTGGGGCTCGAAGCGCCTCGACTACGCGCTCTACTGCCCGGAAGGGCTCAGCAACTTCCCGTCCCACGCGCTACCCCATCTGTTCCACGCCAGCTACTGGGAGTCGAGCGATGTGGTCGCGTTCATCCTCCAGCAGATTGGACGATTCGACGAGCACGGCACCGGCGGCGGCTACGGCTACGAGAAGGACGTCTCCAGCTTCCGGCCCGCGCAACCGCGCGAAAAGTGGAACAAAAAGCGCACCTCGGTCAAGCTGAAGAACGTCGCCGCCAACCACCGCGCGAACGATGTGATCGTGCGCGAGGGCGAACCGCAGCGCTTGATCGCGCGGTTCATGTACGGCCCGCTGGACGTCATAACGCTCGCCGGCGAACGCGTCGACATACACGTGATGCGTGATCCGCCGGCCGGCGAATGGCAACTGCTGTCGACCGAGACGACGGATAAGACCGGGCGCATTACGTACCTGGTGCCGGCGGAGCACGCCTGCGGCTACGGCATTTTCCCGGTGAAGATGGTGGTGCGGGGGGATCACACGTCGGTGGATTTCTACCTGGCGGTCGTCCCGCCCCGCACCGAGTGTATCGTGTTCAGCATCGACGGCTCGTTCACCGCGTCCGTGTCGGTAACGGGGAAGGATCCGAAGGTGCGGGCCGGCGCGGTCGACGTATGCCGGCACTGGCAGGAGCTCGGTTACCTGCTCGTGTACGTGACGGGGCGGCCGGACATGCAGCAGCAGCGCGTACTGTCCTGGCTCAGCCAGCACAACTTCCCGCACGGGCTCGTCTCCTTCGCGGACGGCTTGTCGACCGATCCGCTCGGGCATAAGGCGGCCTACCTGAACAATCTCATCCTCAACCAGGGACTCATCGTGCACGCGGCGTACGGCAGCAGCAAAGACATCAGTGTCTACACCAGCATCGGGTTGAAGCCGAAGCAGATCTTCATCACCGGCAAGGTTGGTTGCCGATTTCTGGTGCCTGGGGCCTTGAACTACTTGAACTGCCACACGAATTGAATTCACTCCCCTCTTCTTCCCTGCAATAGGTTAGCAAAAAGCTGCAGTCGCTGGCGACACCGCTCACCGATGGGTACGCCGCCCATCTCAGCTCACTGATGACGGTTGGTGGCTCCCGGCCGGCCCAGGGCAACGCACGCATGGTCATACCGCGCAGCTGCTTCAACCTACCCGGCCAAAATCAATCCATACGCCGGCGTAGGTTCGTGCCGGGCTAAGGAGGTGTGCCAGCGATCGATCGAACGGAACTGCAGAAACTCAAATCAAAGAAAACCCTCCCTTCCCCCTAACCCCCTGCGCGCCGAGTATCAAGAAAAAAACGAGAAAGAGAGAGAGAGAGAGAGAAGAGAAAGAGAAAAAAAGAGAGAGAGCGCGAGAATAATACAGTGTGCGAGAATAATCCATGCCACAAACAAAACGAGAAGAAAAACACTAAAGGCACTAGAGTGGTTACTGCGTTGGACAGAGAGGACAACGGAACGATATTCCTTAGCGTGTAAGAAGGCGCCGTGTGTTTTTTGTTGTGTTATTAATGTTTACGTTGTTGTTGGACACTATCGATTCCGGACCAAAATGATCCACTAGATGTAGCTATTTCGACGGATCACAGGTTCGCAGCTTGCGAGCTTCCTGTAATACCGAAAAAAAAAACAAACAAACACGAGATCTGAGTGTAGATTGTTGCCGGTGCAACCTTGGGCCACAACTTACAACCTTCGCAGCCTGACCCAGTCAGTCATTAGTATAAGCTATTACTCTGCTAGCCCGGCGTTCGGCGCTAGCAACATACATGTATATTAGTATCTAGAGCTCGGCAATAAGGAAGCAAAACTACAGCAATAACCCTGTGACGCTCCGACGCAACGCGTCATCAACTATCTCCATCCGTCATTTTTCATCTCTCGAACCGATCATGCTCTCTCTTTCTCTCTATCCCTCTCTCTCTATTCCTCTGTCCGTCTGTCTCCCGTTCTCTTTTTATGTCTCCTTCTCGTATAAAAAACAAAATAAACACTCATACACAAACACACGACTACTACTAAAAACCGCAATCCAACAAAAGAACCGCCATTGCGAAGGAACGGGCGCATGTCGGACACTTGGCACCCGCTGGACGATGTATTTATATGGGGATAAGGCAGCCATCGTTAAAGGAAATCAGGATTTCTATGCAATATTCTATTTTGTCACATGGTAGGTCGACATGTACTTAAAAAAAAAGTGGCGGAAAACACTAACCTCACACCTTCTGATCTGTTCGCAGGTACCTGGCTTTGAAGACTGTCTCTTAACCGGCTGTAAAGAATAAAAACAAAATCGGCGGAAAAATGAAGCGAACGATTCAAAACAGAAGCAAAACTAAACAAAAAAAAAAGAAACAAAAAACGAAGCAAAATGAAAACAAAACAACCAAAATTAGACACACACACACTTGCGAGGGGAACGAATCATAGCGGAAGCACCAGAGAAACGAAGAAGAAGACATGTTTATATTATAACCTCGTTATTGCCGCGATATTGTTAAGCTTCCATATCTCGGTTTGAGTGTGTTTATTTTTCTCACAACAAGATACAAAACAATGGAAAGAGAATCAATCAGGTTCAGGTTTATATATAAATAAATACACATGCACACACTCACAGACAACAACATACACATACACACACAGAGGTCGAATCTGTTTGGGATTTAATAATTTTGATAGCGCATGTATATCTCCTGGAGTGGGGTTGGCAGCAGTTTGCCGCACTTTCCTTCTTTTTCTCATCGTCGTCTGATGAGGGCAAAAGGGAGACGGAAGCAGGTGGTGTGTGTGTGTGCTCACCTAGCATCTGATTTACTGATTATATACAGATATTAGATATTATATATATATATACCCATATCGCGTGGGGATAAAAAATACGTGAGCAAAAACCCTGACGACTGGCCAGGTGAAAGAGATAAAGATGTAGGCGGTGTCAAAGCGACCGGTTAAAAGAATCTATATATATATATATATATATACATATACATATACATCAGTAGACATATTATACAAGAGTCATCAAAAACAAAAACAAAGTAAAAAAAAATAATGATCGTAAATTGGTGGCGTGGATTACGCGCCAGAACACAGGCAACCGGTCCTGTATAAAGCAATGAAAAACGACTCCCACTCTCACTCCCCTCCCACCCCATCCACAACCGGAAGGGGCAGGTAGGAATGGGCGGGACGGGGAAGAATAAATTCTAAACTTTGATGTTTCTGTACTGTTGAAAATAAAAATGATGTGAGATCTATGGATGGATGGATGGATGTAAGTGTGTGTGTAGTGGTAACCGTAGTCAAACTTTTGAGGATGGAGACAAACACAACGCGTCAAATGTAGACAAAAAAAGCAACAAACAAAAAAAAAATACGATAAATGTGACGGCAATGAAAACAAAACAAAAAATGAAACGGGGCTGGGAAGAAAGTAGCAAGGGAAAATATACATATGATATTAAATGAAATGAACGTAACTTGGAGAGAAGATGCGCAGGTATAGAGATGGCAGAAAAAAAACTTTAAGAAATGAAAATGCAATAGTGAACGACGGCAAGAAAGAATGAAAAGAATACGTTAAAACTAGTATACAAAGAAAACAAAGCAAACCAAAAAAAACAATTAAAATAGAACAAACATAAAAACAAACGCGAAGCAAAATAGGTGTTGAATGGTTAAAAATAAAGCGAAAATGAAATACAGCAAATTCGCACCGGGTTAAGCATGTTCAATAAATCCAGAAAAGTGTGGATGCTAGTGTGAAACCGATTTATGATACATTGTACTGTGCGGAAGATACCCAACCAGGCTCTCCGGCTGGGCTCGCTCTTGCTTTACGCTGGATGAAGAAATTGTTGCGAAGATTCGCGCGCCATGCGAGAGTGTTGTTTCCGCTATAAACGATTCCTTTATTACACATTTTTCTAACCAGCGCTGCAGGGTTGTGACGGCGGTGACGAAGAAAAGTCTCCGTTTTCACCCTGGCAGCCACCCTGGGAGGTTATGCACCAATAACATATGAACAAACTAACAAAATTATAACAACATAATTACACACACACAAACGGACCCTTCCACTACTTCTTCCCCAGTATCCAGTTCAGCAGCACCGTGGACGCGCTCTGCTGTGTGGCCGCTTCCGTGTCCGCTGCAACGGGAAACGTGTGCACGTTTAGTAGAGGCGTGTCGCCTTTCAATCAACCGGTCATGCCTTACCTGAAACCTCCGTACCGGCGATTTTGGCGGCGGCCTCCACCGGCATGTTGGCGAGATCGCGCTGTATCAGTGTCAGCTGTCGGTTCCGGTCCTCGCGCTCCTCCTGCCAGCGTTTCTCTTTCGAGTAGCTGATCGAGTGCAGCTCGGACAGCTTCGAGGTGAGATCCTGCGGGCCAGACAGGCTGGACACGGGCCGCTCGTCTGCGACCAGCCCGGTGAGCGAGCGGTCTGGCGAAGCGTCGATCGAACACTCACCGGAGGTACCATATTCTGCGGCAAGTAGGGTTAGAAAAAAATTATGGTTACAAATCGGTGTTACGTATGATTCTAAAGGCGATTCTTACCGTGTTCGGTTGCGTTCGGGCCGGCAAAGCGCATCTTAAACTCCTCGTGCGTGCGCAGCGCGTTGGAGAGGCGCAGCTGGAGCGTGTCCCGCTCCTGCAGCAGATTACGCAGTTCGAGCTCGAGCTCGTCGCAGCGCATGTCGCGCTGATAGATCATGTATAGGGCGAGCTCGAGTTCGGTTCGCGGCACCCGATCGCCGGCCGGTTGCTGTTCCGGTTGCTGCGGCTTCGGTGGATCGTTCGCGGTGTTGCCGAGCCCGGCCGCGAATAGCTTCGTCGGGTCGACACGGGCCGCCAGCCGGGCGTACTCGGCGCTGCGCACAGCAAGCTGCTCCTTCAGCGTGACGATCTCGAGTTCCTGCCGTTCGAGCACCTCCTGCAGATGGGCTGGAATCACCTCCGGCGTCTGCTGCGCCGGTGCCTGCACGCGCACTGCCGGTTCGGGTTCGATCGCACCGTCCGTCGCCGGTCCCTGCTGTTGGAACTGGTCGAGGGTGGCACGCAGCATCCGTATCTCGACGCCCTTCGCGTCCAGCTCGAGCAGCGCCTTCTGGAGCCGATCCTCGAACTGTAGATCGTGTAGTATCTGCTGATTGAGCACCTCCAGCTCGCCCGCCATCTCGGCTTTCTCCTCCTCCAGCTGGCGGTTCGTACGCTCCAGCTCGGCCAGCTGCAACTCGACGGCAGCGGTTTCCTGCGACGGTAATTGTTGCTTCCCGCCTGCCGCCTCCAACCGTGCGTTCACTTCCTGCAGCTCAACAAGCTGCCGACGCAGCTCACCGACAGCTTCGAGTTCCCCGGACAGCTGAGACAGCTTAGCGTTCAGATGCGCCACCTCCGACTCGCGCTCCTGCAGCGTCGCCGTGCACTGGCGCACCTTCTCGCGCCAAACGTCTCCATCGTCCCGGGTCGAATCGCGCAACAGCGCAATCTGCTTGTCCTGCTGCTCCTTCAACTCGGTCAGCTTCTCGCACGCTTCCTCTAGCATGTCCAACTTCACGTCCAGTGCGTCTTTGGCGCGCTTGAGTGCGACCTGCTCCTGTTCCGCCTCCCGCAGCTTCGCCTCCAACTCGATCACCCGCTCGTCCGGTTGCTCCGTGCCGGCGCCAGCTGCCGCGTCCATCTTCACCTTGCACTCCTTCAGCTTGCGCAGCAGCTTGCCGGACTTTACCTTCAGGTCAGTGATTTCCTGCTGCATCAGCTCCTTCTCCGCGGCGTGCTGCCGTATCTGGTCGTCCTTCTCCCGCACGGTCGCTTCCAGCGCTGCCGTACTCGCGCTCGTACCCCAGCCACCGTCCCCATCGTCCCACATGTCCAGTGCGCACTCGGTCTGCTTCTGCTCGCGGGCACTTTCTAGATCGGCACATTTCTGCTCTTTCGCCCGTAGCTCCACGGTCAGTTGTTCCGAGCGTGCTTCCGCCTGCTCCAGCGCCCGTTTCGTCTCCTCGTGCTGCTCCTGCAGCGCCTGGTAGCGTTGTTCCGCCACGCCAGAATGTTGCTGCTGCAGATCGAGATCCTCGTTCAGCGCACCGTTTAGTGAGTTCAGGATCGAGAGGTTCGTGCGGTCCTGCTGCGTTTGCTGCTCGAGCCGGGCAACCGTTTCGCGCAGTTGCGCTAGTTCCACCGTCTGCTGTTCGTTCCCAGCGCGCGCGTAATCCAGAGCGTTCTTCATCTCGTCGAGCTGTACACGCAAATTGTTCAGCTGCTGGACGCGCTCGTCGAGCAGTGACTGCAGCCCCTGTTCTTTCTCTTGCATCTCCTGGTCTTTATACAGCAGCTGGGTACGCAGCGCATCTAACTCCAGATTGTGCTTCTGTACTCCGTCCAGCAGATTGTGAAGCTCTTTGCGCAGCTCGTCCGAATCGTCATCCTTTTGCTGGAGCTCGGCTTGCAACTGCTCGACCAGCACTTCTTTCTCCTGGCACACTGTCTCAATCTCTCGCTGCTTCGCGTGAAACTCCTCGACTAACCGCTCATGTTTTAGCGTCCACGCCGTCTCCACCTCCTGCTCCTTTTTCTGCAGCTCCTCAGTGTACTGTGCACGTCGCTGCTCCCATAGTGATTCCATCGCCAAGTCCTTCTGCCGGAGTGCTTCGTTCAGCTGCTCCGTTTGCTGTGTGCGTAGCTGTTCACATTGGGCACGGAGCGACTCCAAATCCAGGTCCTTCTGCTGGAGTGCTTCGTTCAGCTGCTCCGTTTGCTGCGTGCGTAGCTGTTCACATTGGACACGCAGCGACTCCAACTCCAGGTCCTTCTGTCGGAGTGCTTCGTTCAGCTGCTCCGTTTGCTCCGTACGCAGCTGTTCGCATTGACTCCGCAGCGACTCCACCTCGTGGTCCTTCAGCCGGAATGCTTCGTTCAGCTGCTCCGTTTGCTGCGTGCGTAGCTGTTCACATTGGGCACGCAGCAACTCCATCTCCAGATCCCTCTGCCGGATCGCTTCGTTAAGCTGCTCCTTCTGCTGCTTTTCTTCTGCCATTTTGCGGCCGATATGTTCCACCGTCGCTTGTTCTGCAAGTAACTGCTCACGCAACCGCTCGGTTTCGGCGCAAAGCGACTCGTTCGCTACCGAAAGTTCCTGCAGCCGGGCACGCTCGTCACGCAGTGCCTTCTCGAGGGACGCCAAGTCTGCGCGCAGGGCGACGATTTGCTCGGCAAGCTGCGCGTTCTGTTGCTGCAAGTTGTTTCGCTCTGCCTCACGTTCGTCCGTTAGCTGCGCAATCATTCGGTCGCTCTTTGCCACTTGCTCGTCGAGATGATCACGCTCAGCCCGTAACGTCCCCAGTTCCGTGGTCGCTATCTCGTCGTGTTGCGCTAGCTTTGCGGTGGCACTCTGTAGCTGCGCGAGGTGCTCCTGGCTTTCGCTGTGTGCCTGTTGCAGCTCCGCACGCAACCGCTCGATCGTGGTATCCTTTTCGACCGCCGCTTCTTCCATTTCCCCGCGGACACTGCTCAGCTTGCTCTCGAGTGCGATCGCGCGCTCGGTATATTCTTTCAACCGCGTCTCAGCCGTGCGCAGCTCTCCCGTTCGGTTTGAGAGCGTTTCGCAGATGTGTCGATCGGTTTCGGCCAGTTCGGTAAGCCACGCCATGCTCGGGTCGGTCGTGGGAGGCGGTGTTTCGATGCGATCCGAATCGCCACGGCACCATTTGTCGCAATAACGCCGTACCCAAGCGGCGGTATGGTTCAATTCACGCTGCAGCGTTTCGCGCTGCTCGTGCTCCTGCCGCGCGCACGCATTCATCTCCTCCTTTTCGCTCTTCAACCGGCCGAGCAGGAGCGTCTGGTTGTGGAAGTCTTCCAGCTTGCTCTGCGCCATGCGCAGCTCGTCCTCTAGGTAGGCCGCACGGCGCTCGCGCTCCTGCAGCCGCTGCGTCTCCTTGATTTTCTCCTTGATGATCGCCTTACACTTCTCGATCTTCACGCCCTTCGCCGCCAGCTCCTCCTGCGCGGTGTGTAGCTCCGTGCTTTTGCTCTCCAGCTCCTGCTGTGTGGCGTACAGCTCTTCGCTCTTACGCTCCAGCTCCTGCTGCGTGGCTGCAAGTTGTTCCGCGTGGCGCACAAGCTCACTGCGCGTCGTTTCCCGCTCCGACTCGAGCTGATACTTGTTCTCCAGCAGCCGATGCAGCTCGTTGTTGAGATGATGAAGCTTCTGCGTCAGCTGCTCGTTCTCGTCGCGCAACGCATCGCTGACGGCCGGTTCCACGGGCTGCTCCACGACGTCTGTCACGGTTCGCTCGTTCAGTTGCCGCGTCAGTCGCTCCACGTCCCGCTCCAGCTCGGTACACTGTACGTTCTTCTTCTTCAGATTGGCGGCGAACTTTTTCAGCTTCTCCAGCAGCTCCTCGTTCTTCTGCTCGACCTGCTCCCGGTGCGTGCGCGTCGCGTCAAGCTCGTCCTGGTGCGCCTCGAGCGTACGGTACAGCTCGATCAGCTGCGCGTTCAGCGTGTCGATCGTTTCCTGCTTGTGCTGAAGCTCTTCGTCGCTCGTCGAGCAGGTGCGCGCCTGCTCCAGCTCGTCCTGCAGCTCGGCCACGGTCACCGTCAGCTGGCGGTTTTCCTTCTGGGCATCGAGCAGTCGCTGCTGGAACTGCATCAGCTCGGCCGACTTGGCATCCACTAGCGCATCGATGTCTTTGCGCAACAGCGCGATCTCGTCGTTCTTGCTCATGAGCTCCACCTTCAGCAGTTCCGGCTCGTCGTCGGAGCACTTCTCGTCGGCGGCCACCTGTAGCTCGTGCTTCAGTCGTGCCACCTGCTCCTGCAGCAATCCCACCTCGCTCGCTTTCGCCTCGAGACATTTCGTCGTCTCCGACAGCTTCGTCTCGAGTGTGCTGATTGTGACCTCCACGTTCGTATCGATCGTGTCGTCGGCACGCGCAACGATCGGCATCCGCTGCGTCACAGCAATTCGCGCATACTCGTCGAGCAGCTGCCTGCCGTTCGTGACGACGGGCTTCACCGTTGCTGCAAGCTTCTTGGCGATCTGTACCTTCTTCTGCTTGTCCTTGCACTTGCCGTAGTTCGTGGATTCCGCTTCAAGCGCCTGCAGTGACTGCTGGTACTCGTTCGCATCGAACGCAGCGTCACCTCCCTCCACCGATTCACGGTCCCCGTCGCCGGCCGACCGCACGCGGACCGTGCCGAGGATGGTGTGCTTCTCGTCGTCGATCGTACGGAGGCGCCGCTCGAGCTCGGTTTTAGCCGTCGCCAGCTCGTCGCTGTACGTGCGTAGTTGCTCGTTCGCCTCCTTCAGCTTATCCAGTTCGCACACGTACGCCCGATTCTCGATCGAAATTGCGTCCAACTTCTCGAGCACCTCGCGTCGCTCGTCCGTGAATAGCTCCACCTTGTCCATCAGCTCCTTACTTTCCTCCATCAACTTCAGCAGACTGTCGTTCAGATCCTCGCGCGTGAGCGTTTCGTCAACGGTCGGCGCCGGTTCCACTACCACCGTCTCCTCCGGTTGCTTCTCCGTGCCCTCCATTTCCTGTTTCTCGCGTAGCGTTAGATTCTCCAGAATCTCAATCGATTCAGCCGAGCTAACCTTCTCCAGGCTGAGCTTGTCTATGCGGCTCACCAGCTCAGCGTTCTGGTCCGTGTATCGCTGCAGCTGTCGTTGCAGTTCTTCCCGCTCCGCCTCCCAGCCGTGCTGCACCCGCGCTAGCTCACTCTTGTCTGCGAGACACTGCTCCAGTTTCTCCTCCAGCTCGATCGACAGCATCTGGCTGGCGATACGACCATTCTCACCCCCGTCCGTCACAGTCACGTGCTCGCTCAGTGTTTGCAGCTCGTGTCGAGTGCGGCACAGGTCTTCGCTCAGATCGTTCTTCTGTTCCTCGAGCAGCTGCATCGCGTTCGCCTGGTTCTGGCACGTCCGCTCGAGCATCTCGATGCGCTTCTGCAGTTCCGCCGCGTGCGGGGTCACGTTTGTGTGCGGTTCCGCACTGCCAGAACCCTCGGCCGTACGTTCCGTCGTCAGCGCGCCGAGCTCCTCCGTCAACCGGGCAACCTGTTCGTGCACATTCGACGTCTGCTTGAAGGTATCAACCTGTTTTTGAAGCTGCTTGATCTTCAGCTTGCACTTGATCATGTTCTTGTTCGACTCGTCCAGTTGCAGCTTCAGCTTGCTCGTCTCCGTCTCGAGCTCTTCGTCGGCTGTGCGCGGGAACAGCGGTTTAGGACCGCTCGTTTTAAGCTTCTCCTGGAGCACAGACACGTTCGCCGTCATCACATTCAGCTCGATCGTCTTCTCTTCAAACGATTGGCGCAAATCCGCCAACTGTTGGTTTAGGCGTTCCGTCTCTGCCTCCTGCGCTGCTAGGGCTTGCTCGAGGGCCACAATCTTTTCATGCGCGTCTTGCAACTGCTGAGTTGTCGATTCATCTGTTGGCGTTTTCGGTCGCGAGGGGTTTTCGGACAGCGCTGCGGTTGCGAAAAATAGAATTATTAAGTTTTCTTTGTAACTTCTGAATTTGCTTCCAAATAATATTTGAAATTTCAGCGCAATAACCTGATTTCCGTGTTGGTTCGATGTATTCGGACGCTCTTGCCAGCGGATCGTAACCGTACGAATCACGTAACCGTGTGGCCGCCTCGTCGCGGGAAATGTTGTAACTCTGCTGCAACAGCTTTATCTGTACACGATATCAAAAGACGAATGAAATGAAACCATCGAATTTTGGTTGGAATCCTTCGCATCAAAATGACTTGCCTGCATGTTATGAATATCGGGCACGAGCAGCGGCCCAGCTCGGGCGCCTTCCTCGAGCAAATCGTTCACCAACGTGGCCAACGCACGTAGCTGACTGTCAATGATGGTTTCCTTCTCCTGAAGACTGTCCTCTAACGTGGCTAGCCGGCGTTCGAGCGTTTCGTTACTGCATCGCTTTGCCTGCGCCTGCCGGACCCCGTGTTCGAACCGGGATAGTTCCTCGTCGAACTGATCTTCCACCGGTTCTGACTGTTTCTCCTGCTGCTGGCAAGGCTCGGCCGGTGTCGAGCAGAGAAAGGAACTGTAACGGCGTGACTCATCGCGTAACCCGCTCACATCCAGCTCGGTCGTGCTGCGTCCGAGCGTTTGCTGCGTTGCTTCCAGCTTGTGCCGGAGATTGATTACTTTCTCCTCGATCTCACGCTGGCTCGACTCACGTTCTGCCATCTTCAGCCGATTCTGTTCGATCTGCTGGCGCAACAGTGAACATTTCTCCATACCGGATGATTCGGACCGACCGCGCTGGAACGGTACGGTATCACGAGCATCCGGCCGCAAGAGGTCGGGCGGAGGGCCCGGTACGACTCGTCCACCCATGTCGCTAATGTTGAGCGCACTGGAGGAAGCGGAGAGTCCGGTGCTACCAGCACGGTTTAGGCGGGAGGTGGTGACCTTGGTTTTAAAGTGAGTCAAACGCTGGGCAATGTTTTTCACCTTCTCCTGGGCCGTCGCGTGCTTTATGTCGTTTACCATCTCCGTCTGGCGGATGATTGCACGCAGTGCGGTGATTTTGGCCTGGAAATCGGGGAGGAAGTTAATTGCATTAACAGATGTGACCAACGGATGAGGATACCACGAAACGAACCTGCTGTTCGTCGAAGCTTGATTGCAGATTTGCCAAATCTGGATCGTCCAGATTGCTGTTGCCCGCCATGTTGAAATAGGTTCAATTCGTTCTTTCGGTTTCGCTAAAAATGAGTGGGGTGGGTCGGTAAATAACTCAGAAGGGAATGTTTGCCTGCAAAGGAGGAACGTTTGTTACGATGAGAAAGTGAGCGTGATTCTCTACACTGGGCGACGACTGCCGAATGGAGCAAAAGCAGATCAATTCGGTAATTACAACAGTCGCCATAAACTGCAGCCAGAAAGCGTTTCTCACCTTGTAAAGATATTGAAACGATATCTTTAGGACAGAAAATAATACTATTTAAACTGAGGACAACATTTTCGAGGCCTGAATGTACACATCATCACTGTCTGTGATCCATTGAAAACATTACCATGGTGACAGCTCATCTGACAGCGGTGACAGTTGTGCGTCGACAGAAGCGAGATAGCTACATTGCGCGTAACAAAGAAGGAAAACACAGTATAGTGCGCACACATTACACGCAAGGTGTGTAGAGAAAAGATATCTAGAGCAAACTTTCGACGGTATCAATTATTGTCGTGAGAAAAAATAAATTTATATCGATTTAAGAATTCGAAGAAGTCGATTATTTTCGACAAATCAAATCGTATCAAACACTACTGCTATAGAATCTACTGCCATAAAAATATAGCTTTAAAAATGAAGCTGTCATATTATGATAAAAAATCGTTTGATCAGCGCGTAAAAATGACACATACGAACTAATTCAAATTTGTTTGCAACACGTGATTTCATGCAAAAGATCAGAAGAGTTATCGCAGAGGCAAATGGCACAACTCAATTATTTCTCGCAAATACTGTAATGTAGCTTTACACCTTTTGTTTTTAAATGATGATATTTATAATGGGAATATTATAAACACAAAAAATAACACATCGATTGAATGAAAGTTTATTCTACTGTGTATTAATACATGATAAAGCATTTGAACATTAACATATGGGTACCTTAACCACAACTTCTTGTTGTATAATTCCAATGAGGAGGACTTTTGAAAATAGGAAGAAACTTTGAGAGTTACACAGTTTTTATAGGTTTTATATTAAAAAGCAAAAGCATAGCAAAAACAATCAAACAATGTTGCTTCCCAATTAAATGACTCAGTTTAAGAGTTCACATTGCTCAGAATACATATTCTTGTTTTAAATTTATGTTGAGTCTGTGAAATCAAGTAAATAATCAATTAGCGTTGCGAAAACTGTAAGCAATAATACTGTCATACGCGTTGCTCTATTCAAACAGAACGAATGGAAAAAACGGGAACGTGCATACGCTAATTAAGTCATTAGGTTTGATTATAAATTGAAAACCTTCCGGAAATAGGTTCTTCGACCTATGGCAATGCAAATTCCCAATTAATTCTGTGTATGCCCTCGAGCACCTTGGAAAGAAATATTCTAAACCAGGTGCCCGCAAGACGTTCCAGATCGACCGATAATTGGCATTCTTAATCAGCTTAATAAAGTAATCACCTTAATTGAGCACGATTTGTTTTGGTTAACGGAAATGTACAAAAGAGCTCGCGCAATATATTTGCGATCTTAATCGGACGACTTCAGGTAAGGCGAGTAGTTGTATTCAGGAGAGTGTTGGACTTCGTTGAAGTGGTGAAAAGTAGTGATATTCAAATCATTGAAGTCTTCAGACTTCCTTGCACATGCATTGAAACTGATTCTGAAGTGAAGAAAGTGTCAAAATGGGTAAGTAAAGAACATAAAGTGACTTAAAAGGTTTTAGTTGTCCACTTAGAACGTAATAGTAGTGTGATCGCCAACCGTAAAGATTGGTTCTGCCATGTTTGCACCATCCATAATTTGAAACCATTGAGCCAGGTCCTGTGGGACCGCAAATCAAGGAAGCGCGAATAATTCCGAAATCAAATACAAACAAACTCCCGACACCCACCTCACGGTCCGTCAGGAACGCTACAGGCATTGGGGATTCGCGCAAACACACCCAGCGACCGCGGCTTCCAAGATCCAACCGTCTAACTCCACGGCCATGTGCCATACGTTCGGTGGCTGGTCCTCGGGATGAGAAAAAGCTCGCAGCATCCACTCGGTGGTCAGCGTCCAGGAGTCAGGTAGTCGGACGACTTGCGCATTGCGTCCGTAGTACACTCGGTCTCTCCGCCTTATGTAAGCGCTTGCTCACGGTTGCCAGAGCTTTCGTGGGAGGCGTCGTCAAACGACATGCTCACGCTCGCTCACCGGACGGATGCTGCGAAAATCTGCGACTTGCCAGTCAGTTACAGATGTACCGTTCGCGTGATTGGCTGCACTGAACGCCCGGTCTGGTACGGTTTTTTAATTTTTTTGCCTGTTGTTGTTGTTGTTGTTGTTGGACCCACCCTACTAGCTCCCAGCACACCTGGCAGGACAAACGCGGGATGTCCATCACTGGACGCACTGGTTCCAGGAAGACACAGCCAGGAGCCTCACCTGAGCTAAGACGTCTGATAAAAGCAGTGTACAGTGGAGGAAGTTTGGGATGTTGCTGCAAACGCATTTACAGATGGCTACCAAATGGACGCATCAACCAAAGCTGCTGCCACGCCAACAATCAAGTCAGCAATCGCCCCAATCAACTGCGCCCGTTTCTATTGCTGTGTGCAAACTCCGAACGTCCGGACCTCGGACCGCCCTGGAAAAGAACTTAAAAGCCAAAAAAAGGGTGTAGCATCTTCGCGCACACCTACGTGTGCAAAGGACATGTTGTACGCAGTACGCAATAGATGTGAAAATTAAGCAATCTATGTTGGTGTGTGTGCGTGTGTGCGTTCGAGAGCGCACGTGTGAGTGTGTTGGAGAGGATTGTTCTCTCTCCCTGCAGTTTCGTGGATACATGCGCTACATGCGGGGCTTACGTGTACGTGTGGCCGCATGTGTGTGTGTGTGTGTGTGTGTGTGTGTTGAGCACACATATGCGAACGTACATCTACACGTACATGTATACGAAGTAACGCATGGCTGCGAAAGGAAGGGGAGGGGGTGAGGGTAGGCTCACCTGTGAAGAGAAGGTTGAGGAGAGACAGTTCCGGTGATTTGTCAGCTCGAGAAGCTGACAAGTCCCGCCACAGCAGGGGTCGGGACGATGGGCTCCAGATAAAATGTCTTTACCTTTATGTGTGCTTTCGAGCAGGCACACATCTGGTTTCGACCTGGGCAGCTCCCGTCGACCCCCAGGACCAACTCCATCTAACCACAATTTCCTAACCGTCGTATTTCAGGTGCACAGCGGAGATCATCGGCAGCAAGTGATGAAGTGCGTTCGCAACATGAACCAGGGTTATAAGAGAAGATGCTAAACTCTACAGCTAATTCTGCTTTGCCATGCCGTGCCGTGCCGTGTGGGCAGCGCACGCCGTGACGGTGTGAGGAACCCAAGCAAAGTGTGTGGTATTTGAGCGCGTGAGAGTGTCGTTCGGTTTTTTGTCTTCTGTTGCTG
>JXWZ01011298.1:0-12136 GCA_000956215.1 Anopheles farauti No. 4
GAAGCATATAAATATGATCTTTATTCACTTTCTTAACCTCCTCTTGGGCGCTCTTTACGCTACACCAGCGCCTGTGGCACCATTTTATCGCCGTCACCGAACGGCGACCCACTTCGAGGTCGTTTACCGTTCTGTCCAATATGAACATAGAACGATTGCGTAACGAAATCATTATTGTACGACTGTTATTCCAACCGCTGCAGTTTCTTGCTATGTATGTAACACTCTACAACGAATCGATCTGTTCGATTTAATGCCAATTATGTGCGTGTAATTGAGTCGCACGTTGATCTCTTGGGGATCGTACTAAGATGTTTACATCACACTTCCTTCGTGTAATACTTCTGCTAGGTATCAATTATTCTCTTGGAAAAGAATACTCTACTGCTCATCAGAATCGAACCTATTCCACCAAAATTAAAACACATTTTATGCATGCAAAGCACCACCACGGTAATCTTTTTCCATATCGATCTTGTTGTTACTCAAAAATCAAACTTTCTCCAGTTATCTCCAACAGTTGCGCCGTGCACAAAAATCTGCAAACGAAACTTTATATTCACCCCAACTCTAAGACGAGCTCCTATCAGTAACACACTCTAGGGAATAACTTTTCGCCACGATCTCTCGCACGGCTCAGCCCCAGAACCCCACAGCATAGTCCGCGGTGCGATGTGTTTCCCATTCGATCTTCGATATGCGTCGATAGCAGACGATATCCGTACCGGTATCGGAGAAAAACGAATACCTACCGAACGCAGGAACGTCAGGGTTCCGCCGTACATGGCACCCGTTGCCGACGGTATCGAAAGTTTTTTTCCGACCATTTAATTATTAATAGATTCCACATCGCAAACGATTCTTTCGACGCCTCGCAGCACCAACGTTGCCGTTGCCTTTGTGGGATAAGAAAACCGAGCAAACTTCCGCCATTCAGAAGCACTTTCCGTAACCGTAGTCGACGGTTTTACCCGCAGAATTCTACCGGGTTGCACTAAATACGGCCACGTGTGGTTCTCCGAGCGAACGTGTAAGGCGAGGAATGGAAGGACGAGAAAGCAAGCGAGATTTTAAAATTCATTAGCAAAATCTGAACTCCTCGGTGATCCGTGGTGCTCCGGGCAAGGTGGCGCTGGCCGACTTTGCCGAAAGTTACAGGAATGATTTCACCAAAGTTCGCCAAATTTCACAACCAAATACGAAATGAGAGGAAGTTGAGATTTTAGATGCACCACATGACACAGACAGACCGCCCGGCCCCGTGCCAACCAGCCGATCATCATCACCGTCATCAGCATCAAGATCGCTAAACTTCGCAATGGATACCGGCTTCCGTAACGCACTCGGAAACGATTCGTGCTTCAAACCGCGTCGAACTGAAACCGACCGAGGAGCGCTCATTTGCATTTATATTGAGCGAAAGCGATGCAATCGAACATTCAAACGCACGCAGCAAAAGGAATGGGTACGTATTTTTCAGGCTACGGAATGAACATGCGTTTTAATTTGCAAACAGTATCGAGGAATATGGGCGGAAAACACAATGGAAGTGTAGTTTGTGTTAAAAAAATGTTAAATTTAATGAAAAGAATGCCAAATCAGAGGATGAACAATTTTGCACATCAATTTAATATAGGATAAACTCGTATTGAAATGTTTCACGAGACTTCTACAATGGAGGCGCCTGGTGTCTTGTAAAATTGACATGGGCATGTTTTCGTTGGCATATTTTTGAAAATGAAAATTATGATTTGTTATTGCAAATAATCGATCACCTACTCACATTTTTTACCTTACCTTATTTCTTATAACCTTATCTTAAATCCTCAAATAAAAACCGAAATAAGTAAAAATGTAGTAATCGTATTTTTATGTTATTTTGCTTTGGAAATAAATATAAACGTGATAGATGATCAGAAAAAAAATAATCAAAATCAAAAGGTATACACAAACACTTGCCAAACCCCATCGTATTACTCTAAGAAAATTCATCTGCTAAATAAAAAAGTTCTGAAAGTCAATGTTTTGGAAGGACCCAACGATGACGTTATCAGAACAAATCGTGATGCAATGCTGTTCAAAATTAGAAAAATAGATTGTGACCTTTTAAAGGGAAACCTTTTTTAAATGACAAAATCATGTGGAAAAGCAATGCGACAATAGACCATGGTTCCGTACAATCCTACGAAGGTCACATCGTTCACAGATGTCAACCGTTCAAGACGCGGGAATAATAATAACAACGGAATAACAACACTTTCTTTTTCGTGCGTCATTTTTTATTCTCCTCTTCTCCATCTGCCGCTCTTATTCACCTCTTCAATTGCGACCGATTGATGACATTCCAGTGCCTGTTGAAACTCGATGCGTTTGTTTACTGCAGCCGTACCAAAAGAATACCAGCGAGAGAAAATGTCCCTTTTTCGACACATTCGGCAGCAGCGGTACTATGACCGTATTACGGCAACTGAAAGTTGAATGAATTCTTGACCGAGCACGGCGCAAACTCACTCCGATAGTATGGGAAAAGAAAGTGAGAGACAAATAAATTACATTTAGTGGTGAAAGGGTTTTTTGAGCAGGATTCATCTCAGAACGTTCATTCCGATGAATGGGTTCAGAGAGAATGAATCACTCCTCTGCTGATTCATTTTTCGAAGAAATGAACTTATTCGAAAAGGATGCAATTTCAGGGTTGCGTTTGAAGCGTCTACGATTGGCACGATATTTCAATTCAATTTTTGTTTCAATGCTGGTTTCAATTTTTCAAAACGAATATTTTGATCACAAAAATCACAGATTTGTCTTTCAGCACCCATTCCACGACAATCTAAATAAGACTTTCAAAATGATTCCAATCTTCTTCTCAAACAGTGAACATCGACTAAAGTTTGCGATAAAACATGGTATCGGTCCATTCCCAAGGCCTGGAAAGTAGACGTCCCATATGTTCCAACCATAAACATGAGGTTTTTTCCATTCACTCTCCTACCATTGCCAATAGTAAATCACTCATACAAACGCTGCACTCAAACATATAAATGTGAAAACAGCAATTTTCAAGCTCATTTAGCGAAATGCTCGTCAGCAAACTAATAAAACCGGACATCCTTCTGCATCCACACGCAACGTGAGGGCCCATTGAAGGTTTGCCGAATGGGTTTCATTTCAAATGGAAACTACCAACAACTACCAACCATTTCTAATCTATGCAAAAACGGCCCCCGATTAAACCCTCCAAACTGGTAAACATACTCATTACCGGAAACGGAACCGTAGTTGCATTCGAAAGAGCGAGAGAAAAACACACGTATGTATATGAACGCTTGGCTGCTAGCTGCGAATGTCTTAACCATGAAACCGCTCATCCCGAACGGTACACAAACGGCAAACTCTCAAAGCCCAATCATACCATTAGCTCCTTGTTGCATGCTATCTGAAATTGCTCATAATGACAGCCATTAATGCCCGCTCAGCGTGAGGACGGGGTCGTCACACGATTTATGTTGGCAGCGATGTGACCCGCACATAGCGAGCGAGTGAATAAAATTTCAATAATCTACGAGCCCCGATCCCAAGCTGGGAACTGTCTCGTTGGCTCCCGAGGTAGTACATTTACTGCCGCATTCGGCCGGAACTTGCCCGAAGCGGAACTTATGGTCAGATTTGTGCATGAGTGTGTGTGTGTGTGTGTGTGTTGTTTTTCCTCTTTGCCTCCTTTGGCCTCACTCCTCGCGTTGCGGTGATGAGTGCGGTAACGTTGATGACCCCGAATTCGGAATCGGGTTTAACGGTGTTGGTCCATTTTGTAGATTAAGGAAGTTTTGTTTATCTGCTTCGGGTCAGATCCGGATTTATATGGCCAAGGGTTTTTGCTCGTTGCGCTTAATGGTGCATGAAACAAATCCGTGCCACCTTCGATGTGATCCGTGCACGCACATCACCCTATCTTTCGCGCTCTCTCTCTCTCTCTCTCTCTTTCTCTCGCTCGCTCGCGCTCTCTTTCTCGCTCTATTAGTGTCTCCCTGTTTCTCACGAAGACTCGTTTACAAATTACTTTTACAGTTCAACGGCAGTAACGGATCGGAATCGGGATGAAGCGTCGTGTGTGTTGTTTTTTCTTCGTGAAGAGATTTTATGAGTGCTCTACCCATAAGCTCCTTGACCTCCGCACGGCCATAACCACAGTTTCATTCTCGTTCTGGACCATCCGGCACTGAACCGTAAGTGGAGATGAAGCTGATTAAACTAGTTGGGTTCGTTTGGTTTGATGAGATCGCCCGCAAGTAAATGGTATGTGATTGAGTGTAAACGAAGCTCTCGAATTACGCTCATAAAACGTTAATGATAGCGCTCCCATATCGTGCGGGATCAGATGCGCTCGAAGGACGAGGATTAAAATCACATGTGGATTATTTTCCTTCTCCCTTCCCCGGTATCGTTTCCCAGTGAGATCAAGCAAACGTTGCGGAAAACGAATGACTACTTTAAAGCACTTCTATTCAATGCAAATCAATCAGAAACGAATCGAAACCAACAAACCACTCCAAACCCAACCATACCACCATCTAATTAACTCCAACCGAACCTCGAACACAATCTATTCCCTGCAGAGCAATTTGTGATTTTTCCCTGTTTCCCGTTCCGAGAGCGGTGGATAGCGTAGGGAGGACTTTGCAGGAAAAACCAGCCTTCTTCACCATACGCTCACACATTTTCTTCACCCTCGTCGAAGACATCGCAACACAATCGTTTCAAGATGCGAACGCACCAAGCACTTGTGGGCAGCAACCTCGTAACGAGCCTAATTACATATGCAAACAGAAACCATAACAATAATTGATAAGGGATTTGTGTTTGTGAGGTTCGCTTTGTCTGTTTTATTTGTTCCTTCACCAACCACACGCTTCCCGTGACGGTGATTTCGCCACTATCCTTCGTTGCTAACAGTAAACCTCGTTCCCCATTCCCGGGAAAGTACGGGAAATTGGACGGACTGACATTCGATATTTAAATTAGTTATAAATACCTTAATGCGAGAACACTTCACCTTTGGCGTGTCGGCGGTCTCACATGCCCTTTTCCATCGACCTGTATTCCCACCCCTTGCTTCCTCCTTCCCCTGGATCTGGGTCGTGTTACCCGGAGTTGGCGCGAACTGGGAATTCCAAGCCCATACGGGCTTGGGCATGTGTCCGTGTTTCCTGTCTGGCCTGAAAGCAGGCTAATAGAGCCACAACTTGAGCAGGAGCTTTCTTGATAACAAGCTACCACCTGCCTGCAGCTTCCTCCTCCCCGCGCACACGGTGACCCAAACATGGAAAATGAATAGCCAGGTGAAAACCGACGGCATGTGTGTGTGTTAGAAAGCATTTGCATTTCATTGCTCTCCGTGAACGTCTCCTGAACGAGCAGTGTACGTCGGTGGCAAACATTTGCTTAACGTTGGCAAACCGGCACACACGGTAGAGTAGTTCCTTTCTTCACGGCATATGACACACTCACACACCTGAACCTGACTTATGATCAGGCGGCGGGCGTAATGAAGATATGGCGCACCGGGCGTACTGACGCTTTCATATGCTGCCACACACCGCACGAGAGCTGCTGCTGTTGCCGCTTCTGCCGCGGTTATTTTCTATTTTCAGGGATTATTGCTTAATCCTATGCATATTTTATCTATCATTACTGTCATTATTGTTACCTGCAAACGATTTTCTCGCTTCTTTGTGTGTGCGAGTCTGTTCGTCGACTGCCGCCGCGCCGGAGCGGAGTAAATCTCGGTGCCGGTGTGGTGACGGAGCGAGCGGAGAAGAATAATTGCACCGAGCATAAACATGCCAACATGCTTCACCATCGGGCAGGCTCATGACAGACTCCGTTGACAATGGTAACGACCATCAACAATGCGGCCTTGCCACGCAAAACGAAGCCGAAGTTGGCACGATGGCTCGATGCTCGTGTCGCGCGGTTTCCCTGACGACTGCGACTCAATTTTACCCACACTCGCTACTCGCTGATGCCGGTGCTACGGCCACGGTGTCACTCCAAATAAATTATCTTCGCTATCATCTGCCCCCCTCCTCCTCCTTGACCACCTCCGTGCCGACACTTCACCCCGACCAAGGACGGTTTGAGAGGTCGACGGCAGAAAACTCGAGCCCTAAAAAAGGAAAAGATTCATTGTTCGCCAACTTCATGCTGGGCCCCCCGATACGAACGACCTCATGGCGATGGGAGACAGAATGGAGTGAAGAAAAAAAAATCCCCTCCTCTGCCTTTGTGGCAATAATTTACATTTATTAGAGTACATTATTGATATGGCTTGCAAATTAAGATACAATTCCATTAGCCATCGGCGCGACACTTCCCTGTTGCTGGCTGGCTGGTGGAAGAACTCGAACGGTACACGGATGAATACAAATTGCGCCAAATAAGGGGTATGCAAACTCTTGGAGCCAACTGCCGGCATGCAGCCGTTTGTTAAGATTTGAGATATGGGTTCGGCAGTGTGTAAGTGTGTTGCCCTGCGGTTGCTTCATTTTTATTCTAGTCGATTAGTCTGGCAAAATTCATGCTGCGACGTATCATGTCTGGTGGATCTTAATATATTGCACCCGAACAGGGAAGAACGACTTGTTGTACCGCATTTCGTATCTGCATCATTCAAGACGATCATCGTTTTTTTTTCGTTGAAAATTGTGGAAGAAAGAAAAAAGCGTTTTATGAAAAACATCGCTCCATTATTCACTATAAAACTTGACTGTACGAATTCGGACGTTGCTTAACTCTGTATTCGCAATAAAATAGGGCAAGATACTACATGCCGTTCTTACATCCGGACCACTGACGGTATCAATCACCGGTATTCATATTTTTCAAAACTAACAAGCTGCTTGTGTACATTGTAACAGCTTGTTGCGTGAATGTAAAATTCATTTAATTCCAAGAACAAGCACAATATCCCTAACACCGAGAGAAAGGAAAGAATCAAAACGAACCCCTAATTGCATATGCCGTGAAACGCAGCAGTGAGGAAAACTTTTTCCAACGGATTTTTTTCTCCCATTTTTCTTTGAGCATAAAGTTTCAGCAGCCGCCTCATGGGGGGAAAACGCTTTCACCGGTCACGTAATTACATTGCAGTGATTTGAACGTGCCCATACCGTGGCCCATTATTGTAGCGTAGCTGTGACTCATTAGGATGCATGCATTCGCCGTAAAGCAGTAGCGCATTCGAAATGAGATTTGTCCGCTGCACCACGGCCGGATCTGGAAGGAATTTGCGATGCGGTGGCGTGATGCAAAAAACTTTCCAATTTATCTTAGCTGCGTTTGTAAATGATTTAATTTCAAGAATGGAATTATGTTTTCTATCAAATTAAGCTACTTTTTAATTGGGGCAAAGTGAGCAGCGCCTTCAAAGAGTGCCGCAAAAAGCAAACACCTAACACCGGAAGGACACTCCAGCTTAAAGAACCCATTTCTTCGGCGGCTCTCTTCTCCTCGGACTGAACGAACTTTGAACGGCTTACTAAAACTTAGAAAAATATTTGCCAACGTGTAGTGCAAATGATAAATGAAACAACGTAAGATTTCAAGCATTCAAAACATCCTTTTCGTTCTTCAGCAACAAAACCCAGTGAATACACAAGCCATGAATAACCTGCAACCGAGAAGCGTAGAAAATTGTGCACCCGACACTAGCTTCTTACCGGCGTTTCTTTCAGAGTTCAGAGTACCGCGCTGCTCGCTAGGAGTAAGAAAAATGAGCTACCATTAGCCAAGACGGGTCGAAACTTTGCAGTGTGCGAATAAAGCATGCGAAAAAAAACAATCTTCTCCAGCAAGCAACAGTCAACAACCCGAACCCGTTTGAATTTTCCAAAGTTAAACGACCGTGTAACGGAAGAGCGACTGATGTGAAGTGAACTAATTGTAGCCGGCGTTTTCGTCACTTCTTGGTAACGTTTTTACTGTCCCCACCAGAAACCAGGATGTCCCTTCCAATTCTGACGAGACGAGCTTCATCTCCGTCACCTCGGCCTAGCTATCGAGCATCGGCCGATCGGTACCGGGATGTCCTTTGAATCTGAAACTTCTGAAGGACGTTGATTAAAACACGAGAGCAAGGGGTTCCGTTCAACTGAGCCCGAACTTATGATTTATGCTTCCCACGGGTTCGCTCACTTTTATCTGCGAAAGTCAAGCCGCGGTCGCATGCCCCGTGAAGCATCGAAGTTCGTTGCCAACGCAAAAACGGCATTCACGCCTCTCCTCGAGAAGATGTACTTGACCGGCACCACTGAAATCACCACGCCACCGCCACTTCCCGGTCCCGAGTAGAGGAAAAATCTGGCAAACGAAAGCGTTTCTCCTTCTCGCCAATGTCGTAAATTTCGATAAAACCCCCGAAAATTATCATACGAATAGCATTACACGGTCACGAAGAAGACCGGAACGTCTGTAAACGCCCACAAAACCGCATCGTCCCAGGTACCGGGCTTCTTGATGCGCAAATGCGCCGGGCTTCTCGAACGTGAACCATGTGCGTTGGACGTCCACGGGCAAATGGCACCGGGACGACCGGGCAAGGTTTCCGCACACTCGAGAACCAGGTACGTGTGTTGATGAATGTAATAAATTTCCTGAATTTCAAATACCGGGGATTAGTGGGGCAATGGAGAAAACCCTCTTCAAAAGTTGAACTATTTTCCACCGATCCTGCCGCTGCTGCTGTTGCTGCCAGAAAATGACACTCGCCTCTCCTCTCGCTCTCCTATCCAAGTTTCCCGCTTTCCCACACTCATTGACCGCACAAATCGATAAAATTCCTTTTCTTCCATTTTGCAAACTGCTCAAAGTACGCCTCGTTATCACGGCACTCTCCACGGCTAGTACGAAACCAACGCTTTACCCAGACGAACCATATTCTTTTCGACAATAATGTTCACTGTCGCGTCAAATAGCCTCCGCCCGGGGAAGGATCTCTCGGTGTATCGTTCGTTCCTCATCGTCATCATAACCATCATTCTCATCACCATCGCACCACCGCACGGCGTAAGTGAACTGTAGCTGGCCGACTTCCGGTTTCCAACCGGATCAGAACTGGACGTTACTTCCAGCAAAACCACGAACCGGTGAGCGAAATAATGCGGCCCAGCGCTGAGCAGGATCGTAAAAATGAACGAAGTATGTGCAAGCACGCAGTCAAAGATGATTATACCGTGAGTTCGCATCCGAGCTGTGGAGCCCAATGACAAAGGCATTTTGCAATAACTATGACCACCGGAAGGAATCTTTTACTTCTTTTTTTCTTTTTTATCGTACATCGTCATCAGACGATGCGATAAGTAATGAGAATCTTCGTTTATGATGCATCTAGAAGTGCTTCGCATTTTTATCAGTCACTGAAAAAATAATCACTTAATTCACATATCTTTTACGCAATGCATGATATTCTCTGAGAGCTTTCCGTAGTGAATCACATAATTTATAATCTTTCATTAACAATATTTTCAACCGTCTCTTCTGTAGAACTTTTTTTTTTACTTCACCCCAAACGCTTATGTGAGCCAACTCTATTCCTTTCAGCACTTTTTGTGATGACAGTTTTATTTATTATACCATACTTGACCTTTGGCAACCTTGACTTTCTCAACTACAATATGCACAACCCCTTTCCATTCTAGCATTCGACTTAGTTGTTACGAAGCTACCATTCAAATTCACTGCAATCGGTAATTCTCATCGTTAGCCATCATCACCGAGTTCAAAATATCATCACTCGCAAAGTTTAACGCCCTTTACAAGTGTAGCTCGCTCGTCGGGAATGACTGGACTGAATATGTGTTACATTATTATTTTTTTTTTTTGCTTTTAGAAACACACATAAACGATCCTCTGTGAAATCGTATGTAAGGAAGAACGTTTTGAGCTTGAAGGGTAAATAAATAAATAAAAAAAAACGATCGAAAAGCATCATGAACTATCCCCTCCGCATCCTTGAGCGTTTTGTTTTTTTTGTGGAATACACCCTAGCACACCAATGATATTGCTAGGTGCTGCTTTAGGTCTTCGTTTCACTGAGTGAAAGCATCCGTAATGGTTCGTGAGCGCATGTGATTGCGATACCCGGGCAGCTTGCAACCCGAAAGTATAACGATTCAATGGCTCCTTTCTTTCAGCATCCTTTCAAAATCAACGAACCAAATCTTAGAACTTATCCTGTTCCTGTCCGTGGTCCCTTCCATGGCCAGCGGGCAACCGGGCAGGGGCCGGCAGAGTCTTCACCATATTCGCAACTTGCTCAAATGTTGCCTTTTATTATGTTTCTCACAAAACGGGGAAAGGGCCAGCGAGCAGCGTGGAATATATTCGTATCGAAAGGAAAGTTTATCGATTCCGTACCACCCAAACACCCACCCACTTCGCTATTCAAGGACATCACTATAGGGAGTTTGGGCGAAGAAGAAACGACAGCCCTATCAAAATATCTGTCACAAAAAAAACAGCAACCAAATTGAAGGAGGGAGCCGTGTTGGTGGGCTAGCTCTGGCACACCTACACGAGCGCGTGACACGGAGAAGAAAAATACGAATCACCGGCTACGTGGATGACGTCTGTGTGCTTCTCACTGCCCAACCTGTTCCACGAGGATGGAGCATATGAATGTGTAAAAAGTACGTAGCCGTTGCCGAATCTAGGCATGGCATGGTGGGCGACAAAAAGCGGTGGAAATGAAAGAATATTACCACACCTGCCGCTTCTGCCATGCTTCGGTTCTCCCGACAGCTATGACATCAACGCCTCCGCTTGCTGTCATTCTCGCCACCACCACACCGGCCCCATCCGACACTAAAGAAGATGTTATTTTCCCTGCTAAACATCTCATATATGTCACACATGTTTTCCTAAACGATTGCCGTACATTTTTTCACCGCTCCGCTACGGTGCGACGCACAGCCAGACACACGCCCGTGCCAAAAAAAAAGGAAACATTTCATTCGCGATGTTTCGTTTTTTTTTTTCTCGTTCATCCATTCTCTTCATATAGAAATGTTTTCAAACAAACTCTTCCCTCTCTCTCTCACACACACTCACACACATACACTGACACACGTGTATCCAATAGTTGCTTTTCCTGTTTTCAATTTCGACAGCTTTTCCCGACCACCCTTAAGCCGGTAGGATTTGTGCGATGCCACAAACTGCGGTACTACGGCAAAGACCGAGCGCAGGCAGAGTTTTCGGAGCAAACTCGAAGTGAACTTTTTCCCGTTTCTCAAGCCCATGCCGCGTAGAGTTGCCGCACGGCGCACGATACCGCACGCCGGTGCCACCGTTAGTTGTGTGTGAAAAATCAGATGACAAGTTGAGTTTTATGTGGCCATAAATATGTTGCCCACGGTAGCACTTGTGTGCGTTTTGGATGCGTGGTTTCGAGCCCGAGGAAGGGACAGTATTTGGTGAAGGCGAATATTACCATTCGGTTTTCGGTAACTCCCAACTCCCATCACATGTCCTAACGACTGCGTCACAAACCGGGTACGATCGCGACTGACACTCGTACTCACGCTGGAGCTGGGGATAGCAGTCTCTTCTTAGTCAAAGTCATTATTTAAAACCAGGGTACGATATACAGAGATACTACGATGGAATAACCAAAACATCGAAAAATATTTAATTAACGCAACATGTTGGATCTAAATGTCGTCTATAATAGTAATAGAAAAGTCTGCATTACCCAAGGATAATACTATTTGGTACAATTTGCATACTTTTAGGCGTATCCAAGACACAAACCTCTCACGTCACTAACGAAGATACGTTTTAAAATTATACCATCAATAAAGATTCAAAAAAATTTCATCTCAGAACTGCAAATCGAAACAAGCCTGTTCACATTGCCAACCCCTGCACGGTGTGATGTACTGCTAACGTTCCCGTAGCACACCAGGAAGTACCAGAAAGTACTGTGCCCATCCAAAAACCCATTCGAAAGCCAACCGCCACCGGTATTCGAATGTTTGCTCAGCGTCTTTACTGCGGATGGAAAATCAACAATTTTTCGTGCAAGCTCTTCGGAGCACCCGGTACGTTTCGCGATCCATACTTTACACTTCCTATCCGACCG
>JXWZ01011304.1:0-18484 GCA_000956215.1 Anopheles farauti No. 4
TTTTGTACGAAATGAAACAAAAATAAATATATTTTGTTGTTGTTTTCGATTTCCGGATTTTCGGAAATACTTACTAGTTTGCAAAGAACATGAAAGTATCTATATAACTATCAAGAAAAATGTAGAAAATGCGAGAAAATGTCCCTTATTACAAAGAAGTTTTCCTTCCCCCTTGTGCGTACATATTCACCTTGATATGGTGGAATTATTATAACAAACCCCGAAAGATTAAATCCGTGTTTTTTTTTTCATTCCCTACCCATTAAAGCGCTATTATCCACCTGTCACGAACACTTCTGGCTCGCTGAAGGTTAAAAGATGGTTAGATTAAACGTGAAGCCCCGATCCCTTTGGCGTATAAATTAACGTCGGGCCTAACAGGGCGAAACTCTAAAGGACGAAAATAAAAACAAGCGGACGAATTAGTAGGAAGTGCTAGCCGTCCTATCACACCCGTCCCTAACGAAAACCCACACGACCCACATGTTGCAGCGGTTGTGGAAGTTAAGACAACAACAACATCAGCAACACAAAAACCGACCGAAAGCCCAGCAGAATGTTGTTGGCAGACGATTTCGGTCCGTCTTGGCGATGGCGCTAAAGTCCTTTGAGTTAAGCGGGACCCTGGCAACCTGCAGCGGAGAAGACAACAGGAAGTTCGCCAGGGAAGTGCGGTCAAAAACATACGGCAGACGTACGTGTACCACCACCGTCATCATAATCATCGCCACCATTACGGCACCGAGCGGCCGAACCCGCGATCAGTTAAGGACGGACGATCGATGGAAGAGGCGAAGGTGGTCGCGTTCTCTTTCTGGCCCCCGGAAGGGAGCGACGTAGCGTGCCAGCGAGCCCTGCGGCGGGGGTTTTTCAGAAGGAGAAGGTGTGCAGTTGCAGGCACAGGGACGAACACTCCGTTTCGAATGTGCAGCTGCCGTGTAAACCGCCGAAGGTAAAAGGGAAACGATTGTGGCGTTCGGCAGCGGACGAATCACCCCAAGAAAGCAACGAAATGAAAAACGCACAAAACCACATCAGTTACGGCCCGGTCACTGGGTGTATAGCAAGGAGCGGGGAAACTTCTTCGGTGAAAACAAGTAAAATAGTGCAAGTAAGCAATTATCCAAAAACGAAGTTGGCAGAAAAAGTTCGGCGGATGATCGTAAAAGATCTTGAAGCTTAACCAAGCTCGTACGACGAGCAGCACGCAAGCTTTTTATGATGATTTTAATTTAAAAAAAAGTTAAAAACAGCTGAAAATGGGGGTTTGATAACAAATTATATTAAGAACAGGATATCCTTTGTTTTTCCACGTTAAAATCTTTTAAATAGACTTAACTTTAATTAAAATAAAATCAAATATTATACCTCATCATGTGAATCACCCTCCAGCTGGCCACATCGTAACGGTATCATAGCTTAATTGTTATGTTTATTTAGTCACCAATAGTGACCTCACCCCGCTGGTAGCATGAAACTAGTGTTGACAAAAATTAATTGCAACCAGCAGCAACAGCAACGACCAGCACTAGCAGCAGCAGCAGCCCCACAAACCCAACGTCAGGCAGAAATAAACATGCCTACCACCTTTTCGAGAAATTATCATTAAGCTATTAATCGTACGGCCGGATTGTGCGGACAGCCGGGCCAGCTGGCTCGTTTCAGCCTCGATACACACAAACACATATGATCACACACGACACACGATCTTTAAATCGATCGAGTGGAAAAATTCATTACTATGCACACGTCCGTAGTGGAACAGTTGGTTGGAAATTGCGATCTGGTATTGGAGAAATATTTTGGAGAAGTCTGCGTCATGCGTACGTCCGGCGGCAGATGTGTGAGCATGCCGAGCCAACAACGCGAAAGAGTTCAACGATGGTGCGTGAAGTTTAAAGGGAGTTTTGTGTATTTCGCTTAAATTCGGTTTTTTTATTCTTATAAAATATAATTCTAATGAAAAATGACTTCCAAACACATACGCACTACCCCACCTCGGATAGAAAACTGAAATAAATGTTCAAAAATCGAGTTCTTCGGTGTACATATTTCTTTCCCTTGCATCAACGTTTCCCCGGCGTTGTTTATCGGGTGCCGAAAGCTGCAGAATGGCTGAATGAAATTGATCATCGTACGACACGGTGGCACCAGAGGACCAGATGCAGGGGCACGCGATACAACCCGGATGTGGCGCGGGTAAGCGGACCGGCGAGCAGCAGGTGCATCTTATGCTCACCACAACCACCACCAAACCCACGTTGGCTACATTGTGCCGGTGAAGGTGATGTGCACCACACCATCGCACCACCCAGGGCAACACACAGTAATTTGTAGCTCGCCGGTGGCTTGTTTTTAGGCTTTGCCCACGTTTCCACTGGCTGCGGTGGACTTTAATGACTTTCAAAATTTTAATAGCCGATAACGAGTGTTGATTGCCCATCGTGTCATTCTGGCTTAAGGATGCTGACTGATGTGAGTACGCAAGGCGATTGGAATTATGTGACCGGATTAAAATGAGTTGTGTGAACATCGTATGACGATGGTAAGAATTTTGTAATTTTTGTTTTGCTTGCGATAATTCGGTTTTGTTAGAAAATGTGTTTTAAAATACGTGCGCCACTGACTGTGTTCATAGCTGGCTCAGTCACTCAACGCATATTTAGCGTAGCGTTCGAGAAATATACATTTACCGATCGGTTTCGCTCGCTTTACATGCTTTGCACGCAGCCGGCAAACTTGGTATGGGCGATTCACCTTCGGTAGATCCTTATGTTCATCAATTTCACACCTTTCACGCTGAAAATGAAACAAAACGGAAATGGATATACGTGTCCTTCCTCGTTTCTGTTCTTTCGACGCATCGTGTAGCGTTTGATCTTCATGAGCGCCTGAAAATGAACGCACACGTCCGATTGGCGTCCGAGACAAAGCGATAAGTCATCCGGTTTGAAAAAAAAAACAAATTTTCTAGGGACACGAACTGTAGACAATACCATGCTGTACTGATGAAAATTATTTTCCCCAGTCGAATTCGAGCTCAGACAAGCGGAAAGTGAAATTTGCCAACAAAAAGACCGATAACCGAAACATACCCAAAATCGAACGAACCATCAATCTTCATTAGCAGGGGTGAACCGGGCCGCCCGGTGCAGATGGATCGGCGTCACACCGGCAAACTGGTAACCGGCAGTGCATCATCAATCGTCCTGTTCCCTTTTGGGCAATGTAGCGATACAGAAGGATATCCTCTGTTCCACTAGAGGATGTCTACGAATGTAAGAACACCTTGTTTAATTAAAGGGACGGAGCAACATTCGAATATACAGCGCTCATTTCCGATAATAATTGAACGTTATGCTTTGATGCAAGTTGCAGTAGGAGGCTGTATTTTTACAGTAGAATTATATAAACGTTTGGAATAAAAATGTATCAAATGTAATGTAACAAAATCTGAAGCATATTTGAGAAAAGCTATCGATTAGTTCTATTCAAGTTGACAACGATAGGCGACGGATTTTGAAAGATTTTTAAGTTTGGAGCACTGACTTGCTTTGATGAGTATATTTCTATTATTGAAACCAATTACATCATGAGAGTCTTCGTAAACGGTATTGCCGTCTAAGTGGGGTTCATTTAAGAGAAATCAATTTGAAATGTATCTTATTAAGCTTTATGATATATTTTAAACATCAAATTTTCAATTTTAGATTTAAAAAATCCAATATTTTGATTACTGAGTATTATACATATAATATTTATATTTACTCTGACAATGGTTGGCCTTTCTAACTTCAAGATAGACATTTCACTACAATAACAAACCAAATCGGTTGCAACAAATGGTGCGGTCCTCTGTTCACCATCCACCGAGAAAACAACGATAAACGTTGGGACCGAATAAATTCGACCGACATGCACACAAACGACTCGCACTAGACCGCCGGAAGTGGGAGCGGTTCTAATTGTCCGATCGAAATAATGGAAAACCTGAAATGAGGTGGAAAGCGTGCACGGTGCGTCCCTCCGTCATCACAACCGCCAGCACGCAACGCCGCTACGCGATCAGTACGCGTTGCGGAGCATAAACACAGTACACTACCGATCTTCCATCGACAGCAAGGAGTGGTACACTTCTAGGTTTGTGTGGTGTCTGAAAGCACCTCGATGCTACGGATCAGCTGTGCGCAAAACGCGTCTGTTCCAAGTAGCCAACTTAACCGAGGCGGCTTAATGGGACAGAAGAGGAACCGAAATTGACGAAGAAGTATGCCCAAACAGTCCACTTCCACGCCGACGCATCGTACGCATTTGGCTGCCGGTTTCGCTTATGCCCGACGTGACAAGGGATCGATCCATCATTGCACGCGCACAGTTCATTCGCTTTTGCGCACACATTGTTTCGCGCGCTTTTGTTCAGCATCAATGCGTTTTTAAACTTGTATGGCAGTGTGTGGGGATGCAATAAGAGGGAAAACTCTAGCCATGTAAGTGATTTTAAATGTCTCTAGATGAGGGTTATTCTCGTTTTTCCGAGCAATTATACGAGAAGTGTTTGAATAATCTTAAGCTTTACTTTGATTACACAAACGACTTCCGTATAATAGTTCAGAAAAAGGTAAATTATATGCTTGTATAATCGCAATTATTATTTATGTATGTTTACATGCGAGTTCTTCTAACGAAGCTTCTAACGTTCTTTCAATGACTTCGATACAAACATGAAACTGATAAGTTCAAGGCTCTTTACTTTAAAAAAATAACACAGAATTGGTTACTAAATAAATAAATCGCAGCATCTACTACGTTCATGTTTCTTCATGGTAGTACGTTCATGCTCCCATATACTTGATACGATATTTACGTAAAGTCTCATCTAATTTGGCAAGAAAAATCTCCACATCATCTCGTCCAATTCCAAGCGATGCACTTGCCGTTAGGTAAGGCACAGAGGTTTTCGTACTGTGTGAACCCCAACGAAGAAAGGAATGGCCATCAATAGTTTTACTATCCGCAGTACTTACTACCCTACATCCAGACACGCCACGCTTCTGCAACATTGATCCAATCATTTCCAGTCGACCAGAACTCGTTTGGAAAGTATGAAGCGACATAGCTGCAGTGGAAAAAGTTTAAATAATGTTGAAAATAATTGTTTTTATAATAATTTTTTTTTTTAATTTTAATATCGTTTTCTCACCAATTGAAATCGGATTACGACATGGAAGTATCCGCTCGTTGTGTGCATTTGCAATCTGCGTTATTCCTTCCAGCAGTATTTTATGCATTTCTTTGCGCTGTTTCATCAATGTCTGATAACCGTTCAGGCCCAACGACAGTAGCGTCATTAGCACATCCAACGACTGCGAACCGGACGCACGACCAGGATAGAGTCGAGCCACCGTTTCGACCGTATCGTTCTGAAATCCTGCGACGATCGCTCCACCCACCGGTACGAGGAGGTTTTTATCCGTGCTCTGGATGAACGCATCGATTCTACCCACACGCGCGGCTTGGTTTATTTGGTGGCAAAAATATGAAGTCTGCAGTCCGTATGCATTATTTACGATGTGCGGTATACCATAAGTTTGGCAGAGCTTACCGAGCGTACTCAAATCGTCACTACCACGCGGCGCAAAGCAACTTGTTGTGGAGAGAATGCAACATATTTGACCTGCACCCAGTTCTTGAATTTTTGTTTCGAACGCAACGATATCGGTGGCAAACGTAGGCGTTGGATTTTGCTGTAATTGTGAACTATCCTCCGCATAGCATTCCGAGTCTAGCAAACTGTCAATGATTATCGGAGTTAGTCCTGCGGCTACAATGCTCTTGAAGCAAGATTGCTGATCTACTCGTGACCAAAGCACGAAACGAGATGTCGGTCGTTTGGAGTGTATAGCACGCAGCGTTAGCATGACGGTCATTCCCGTTGCCAGAGGTACAATAAGCGCACGGGTACAAATCGGAATGCCGATTGAACAAATTAGATCTTGCATCAAACTATTGGTAAGATTTGACATTATCGTCGACCCGGCAGCTTTCGGCTGTGCGTCGGTAAGGTTTCCAGAGCGCCCAATGCCATGCGAAAAGTTATAATGTCTCCGACGCACTAGATCTTAAAAGAAATTATAGGTTTCATACAACGAAATTAAACATTCTTTTTGTTAAACGACTTACCGCACACTACACGGCCTTCCCGTTCTCCTACGCCACATTTTGTATTGAAATTGTTGGTATCTAGTAACGCCAACTCACTAATCAGATATTCGATCATCGATTCGCTCCATCCTGAAAGTGGCAACTTTCGCTAAAAACGACAAAAGTAAGACTTTAAAAGCGATTGCAGAAATTAAACAATAAATAAAACCACCTGTTCAAGTAATAATTTGATTTTTTTGTCACGTTCATGTCGTGCATCGTTCGCTAAGGAAAGATAATTTTCCGGCACGAGACTTTTTGCGATTGATTTTAACGTTATATCGTTCATTACAATACTATTTTCAATATTTTTTCAACTATCTGGCCGGCAAACGATGTACACAGCGATCTGTCCTTTTTTGTTTACTTCGTCAAAATAACTGTCAAAATAGTCAGGGCTGTGCTATTATTTTCGTTAAAATATGTTCAGTATTTTTGTTTTTTGGAAACTTCACCGAAGCATAAACAATATTGCTACAATCAAATGTTACAGACAATTGAGAACATTTAAATAAAAATAGCACTGTGCAATAGTAATTTGCCCGGCTTTTTTATTGAATACAATACGAGAACTCGCAACGGCAGTTTCGATTAAGTTTTTACGTTAAGGCTATAAACGCGTCAAGTCTGGACATCGACGCGTGAATTGACAGTTGTTCTCGAAATAAGATCACGGTTTTAAAAAGAAGCAACGAAGAAACTCAACGGCGGCAAAAAAACTTTGACCGTAATAGAAAATAAAACTTTTTTTTGTTTACATATTCACCTGCCGAGACGATTTGAGACATTCCGAACATTCTTCATCACGCGCGCGCACACACGCACAAAACCTCGCAATCTTTCGCTTAGTGGTTGCTGACTCAAAGTTCAAGGGCGTATGTGCGATTAACGAATTCTATCGTGTGCGCGTCTCCAACGCAGGCCAAGCAGCATTTTATCGACCGGTGTTTAAGATGTATTTCACTACCAAACGCGTGTATGTCCCAAAGTGATGAAAGTGTAGCTGTCGTATAACGTTCTCGCATTTATTTCGGCCTCCTGGGAAGTATGAATGGGCCACCGGGAATTTCACTCTTTAACGATGGCACTAGCATCAATATCAACCGCAGCTTACTTGAACGTCAGGGAGTCGAAGAGGAGGAGGAAGAACTCGCCGATCAGAAACGCCGGCAAGAGCAACTGGCAAATGAGCTGGAAAATGCATTCGACGATTTGGAGTGCGACGACAACGATACACTCAATTCCCTTAATTATCGATCGAACTATAGCGATGAGGATGGGGATGGCGATAGCGAAAGAGGAGGCAAACGTCCACCAGCTCCGACCGGACCGCTGCCAACGATCCTTCCAAACAAGGGAGGGCGAGCCTTTGAACAGGAGCGTGCTTCCGCACCCATGATCTCTAACGATCATGGCGGAACAGCCGTCCGAGAGTTGCGATTACTGTTGGAATCAAAAAGTCGCGAGCTGGAGCACGCGACCAGAGAATTGTACGAGCAGAGGCACAAGCATGAGCAGCAGATTGGTGAGCTGGAAAAGCGGTTACTCATCGAGCAGGCCGAAAAGGACCGTGCAATCATGACACGAGATCAAACGCGCGAGCTGCTGGTGCAGAGTAAGACGAAAATCTCCGAGTTAGAGGACACAAACGATAAGCTCCGCTCGAAGGTGACCGCCCTGGAGGATCGGAATGTTGAACTGGTAGCCGAACTTGAGCAGAAAAACATGATGCTGCAGGACAGCTTGCACCGCTACCGGATGCTGGAGCAAAACACCGTCCAAAAAGCCGACCGGCACACGGACGCGCTGCTGAAACAAGCAGAAGAGCGTCACAATGCGAAAGTGGCGATGATGCAGCAGCAGGTGGACAATCTGCGTAGCGAATTAGACGAGCGGCAGCAGGAATGTCGGCGGCTGGAGGCACGATACAGTGAGCTACAAAAGTCACGAGAAGCGTTGCTGATCGAGCAGTCGGAAAGCGTCCAGCGATTGCAGGATCAGCTGGAGGATTCACAGCGCCAGTGTTCGAATCTGCTATCGAAAAGCAAATATCAGGGAGATTTCGAACATGAAAGGTTACGGTTACGCAGTCGGATCAATGCTCTCGAACAGGAACAATCGGGAATGCGACAAACGATCAACGATCTAACGAACCGGCTTGAGAAGACGACCGCCGAACTTGAGCTGATGGATAGTGTCGTACACGGGCAGCGGGAAGACGATGATGACGAATCTGATGGGGGAAAGCAAGCCACTACTGGACAACAGCAGGATGCCACTACCGGTGGGTACACCTTCGCGCAACGCAATCTGATTGGTAGCACACCCAATAACGCCCAACTTCAACGTGATCGTGGCGCGGGAGATTGCAATAACCGGGTGGTGCGACTCAAGAACGAACTGATGGTTTGTATGACGGGCCAGAAAGAAAAGCGTGAAACGATACGCCAACTGGAAGCGAATCTACAGACAAAGGATGCTGAGTTGGAGCAGTTGAAAAAGGACGAAAGTGAAACGTTGGTGCAGATGAACCAGTACAAAGAGGAAGCCTTTCGACTCACGTCCAAGTGCAAAATACTGGAGCAGGAGCTAAAAAGATTAACCCCAACCGGATCAACTCCTTCACACAAGAACCCCGATCGATCACTCGTTGCAGCTGGTGGGACAAACCGACGCCAATCTAGTTACGATGTGCGACAAGAAGCACTTGAGGATAAAATTTTCACACTCCAGCAAGCGAAACTTGAAGCGGACGAACGACTGGAAGCAATAGAACGGGAGCGAGACACTCTGGCCGACAAATGCAAATCGCTCACCACTGATGCCAGCACCTGTGCAGCATTAAGGCTTGAGGTGGAAAAGCAAAAGTTCCTCCTGACGGACGCACAGAGCGAGTGCGATCGATTGAAGCGACTTTACATCGAAATCAGTGGCACGAAAGACGATCTGACCCGGGAGCTATCGACACTGCGTTCACAGGATAGCGCGAAGCAGATAGCCGCCCTGCAGGAGCAGGTGGTTTCGCTCGAGCGAGCTCTTCAATTGGCGGAACTGAAAGCGAGTGAACTGACGAAGCTACTGGACAAAGAAAAAACGAACCACGAAGAGGCACTGAAACAACTGTGTGGAAATGGGAAAGACTGTGCAAGTCCACGGTATGGTGGTAATACGCCAGGAAAGGATGTGAACTCCGGCAGTTGCAAGAAGTGCCTAGATGGTTTAACTCAAATTTCGAAGGTAAAAATGTTGTTTGCAAATTCGGGTTACTGTGTAACATATATTGAGAATCGTCGTCGATGGCTACTTGGCCTTAACAAATGCTTTGGCAAAAGTCATCGTCATTTAGGCCCTGACAGTGTAAAACCAATAAGGCTGTAACTTCGACAACACCGGTTATGAACGCATTAATTTTAAACTCGGTGTTGTTGCCGCGTGTTGTGTTAGAAAGCCAGACTAGTCAGGAAGTTCATGATGTTAATATTTTTGAGAAAAAAGTAATCAAAAGAAAGCTAATTATATATATTTTTAAATTGATCCTTACCTACTAAAAGACCTTAACTTGTCATATAGAACAAACGCGCTAATACTGTTTATGACGTGTGCCAAATTATCCACTCTCACATCTTGTATTTACTGTTTAGCTAACAAATTGTGTAATCCGCTTCTTTTCTCCCTTTCTTTCGCATATATCTCGTTTTAGCTTGAAATTGAAAATTTAAAACTACAATCGACCTGCTCTTCGCAACTCCGCGAGATCGGGGAACTTAAAGTACAACTTAGCGAACATCAAGCAACCATTGGTGAACTGCACAAACGTCTGGATCTGAAGGCGGAACGGGATCACCTAATCGATGAGCTGAAAGAAAAGGCGGCCCAGTTCGAAGAGATCATTCGTAATCAAATAACCACCAACACGAGCTCCACCACTACCTGCGACAGTGCCACCTCCCCGCGGAAGGTGCAATCACGCGATCAAAGCATCGGTACGTCGGACGATATGGCTCCATCACCACCTTCCCTCGACGAGGCTGACATACGCCGACAGCTGCGCGAACAGGAGCAGAAGGTTCGGGAAGAGATGGCCCGTGCCTTTGCCGCGCAGATCAAGCAGATCGAGGAACGGTTTCGCACCGAGTTTGCTCGGTTCGAGGAGAACATTGACACGCTCAAGAGCGAGCTGTACGATCGGGTAGCCGAGTTGAAGGTGCGCAACCAGGAGGTGGAGGTGTTGAAGTGTGCTATTGTGACCGAGCGGGAGAAGGTACGCGAGATGCTCGCTCAAAAGGACACGGATGCGCGCGCCCTGTTTGACAAGCAGTCAGAGCTGATGGGCAAGTACAAAACCGAACTGGCAAATGGGCAGAAGAAAGTGCAATTTCTAGAGCGAGAGCTGCAAGAAAAGCGCGAACTGGTCGCGAACGAACGGCAGTCGATGGAGAAATTAATCGCACAGATAACCGCCGAGCGGAAGATGTACAGGGAGCACGAACAGGAGTTAACCGATCGTTTCACGGAGGTGGAAGCCGAGTACCAGAAGAGTTTGGATCTGGTGACGGAAAAGTATCAGTCGGCGAAAAAGACCGCACTCAACTACAAGGTATGTATGTTTGTTCGTTGCTCCAAACGATAAGCCAATAAATTTACGCTTTTCTTGTTCTTGTTCTTGTTACCCGTTACCATAGAAATATGCGGAAGATAAGGAGCAGCACATGTTGAAGGAGTACGATCGCATCAAGGAAGGCTACAACGCGGCCCTACAAAAGGTGCAGATGCGCATGAAGGATGCATTGGAGAGCAAAGAACAAAGCTGGCGTGATAAAATCGCCAAACTGGAAGCTGAGTACGAAGCCAAGTTGCAGCAGAAACAGAACAGCTGATAGATTAGTTCGAAGCAGTAGAACCAGTCGCTTGCCTTCTAGCTTTGATCAGCGTGATATGTAGAACGAATTAATAATGTTAATGCATAATCCATGACACACACACACACACATAATTGTATCATATTAACGAAACTGCCTTATGAAGAAATATATAAACTGCCATTACTCCCGCGAACGCAACGGCTTTCGTGTGCTGCTTTGCGAATAGAAATATTCCATTTCTATTTCTGCAGCAAAACACATAACATGCAACTCTTTGCTGAAGTTTCGAGTGTGTACGTAGAATGCAGAAGCCTATTTTGCTACTAGTATTTATGTTTAAGGTTGTGTATCAGAAACAAATTTTGCTACTAGTATTTATGTCGTAGATTGGGTATGAGGCGCCTAATAAAGTTATGTTAGTGTTGAGCATAAATAGGGATAAGCTAGTTCATTCGATTATTTATCTTCACCGTGTGCGGTGCAGAGAGCTGTACAAGATTTTGATAACATCCTCGACCCTGACACGTGTGTGAGTTCTACTACTATGAATTCTGTATGTAGTCCTAGCTTGGAAATGGAGAAGAGAAATTGGTTTTGGTCATATGAACGATTGGTTGAAACATCTTTGTGTAAAGTTTATTTCAATACTAATGCAATGATGAATTTGCTCTCTTTCAGATTTTAAGACCCTACATAACCCTCCCACCTTGGAGAGCTCATTGAGTTTTTCATTATAGCGGTTCCGGGTTCAAATCTATCTTATGACAGAACTTTCCATTTGTCGTTTCTTACCTTATTTTTTCTCTATTTCTGAGTAAATTTATTTTATTATTAACTTTGGCTAGCTAATCCTGTGAAAATCAGGTTTGAAATTCAAGCTTGGCATAATAACATACTTACCCGATTATCCGATCGCATCGGATTACAGCATAGTGTCGCTTTCACGGGATCTTTGCAGAAAGTTATCCACCAGTTTTTTTTTGCTTACAGGTGAAACAAATTTGGAATAAATGATACGTAACCAATTTTTTTTAATACCAAGCAAAATGCACCCGTAATACAAGTTCATGACACAAAAAAAAACACAAACACACAAACATCGTTCTGACCGTGATTTTCTGGTTTAATTACAAATTAATAAATATTATACAGGCTGTCCACTCATCGTAACGTAAGCACTTATGTTTGGACATTTATCTAACTTCACTGTGTCGACTTGAAATTCTTTTGGCACCCGTCGCCAGGTTTGCGCATCGAAGTAGTAGTACGTGCCACGTTCGGTTGTGCCATTCTTCTCGTACGGTGTCATGCCGGGCACACGCGTTATCCACACCTTCTCCTCCGTATGATACCGCCAATCTCTACTGTGCCTGATAAGTGAAGCATAATGAAATTGCGGAGTCAGTATCCTGGGAAATGCCGCACTCGAGGGAAAAGAGAGTGAGAGCAAACACTTACAGTTCGGCCGCCGCTGCTAATTGCATCATATCACCAACGTTCGTGTAAAATAAATAAAATAATAGATCATCCTTATACTTCTGCAGCGTTAGCTTCGACAGCTTGTCCCTTATTGACATGTTGATCAAATACTCTGGTGGTACGTTGTAGTCGATGTCCTGAGGCCTGCGAAAAGTGCAAATCGAAAGCAAACGGGTCAACGATCATGAATCAGGGCAAGGCAAGTATTGACATGCTTCTTACCTCGCGGGTGCATCAGCAAAGGGGCCGCCAAAGCTCGGGTACAGGTTTTCCACCGCGGTTAGATTCAAACCCAGTGCCATCAAATCCTGCCCCATCGCTAGCGTCACCAGATTGGGATCCGTTTCCGCCGCCCGAAGGAACGTTAATAGGCCCACCATGCCAAACTGATTATTCACCATACTGGCAGGGATGTTCGTTACCGTTCCTAGCAAAGCAATTTCAATGAATGCGTGTGTGTCAAAGGTCCATAATTTTTCTAGCTAAAAAACGAAAACCTACCGTTGGGTGATGTTTGTACGCCCCGCTTCATTGCTCCCTTGTCCATGTTAACGTTGGAATTGCCGGAATCACTCTGCAGATCCATGCCCATGCCTGCCGCACTACCGACCGGGCCTCCGCTGCTACCGCTACCCTTGCCGCCCAAGCTGTCCGTGCCACCGTGATGGTCCGGATGGTGGTGCTGATGGTGAACACCCTGCAGGCCTTGGCTGGCCGCACCCATCTGACTGCCTTCCGCGTTCTGCGTGCCGGGCAGAGCCGGGAAGTCTTCGTTCGACATCGTAAACGCAATTTGTTCGGACGTCGGTTGTTTTACCATGCCAACTACAAATTAAGGAATCGGAAAGCATACGCATCATTAGCATCAACGGGTTCCAACACTCTTTGAGGCGCTTCGAATGGGGAACATCTACACTACCGTACGGTTTACTACCCGGTGGTTGCAGCGCGTTCGACTGCGGCAGGGATTGATCGTTTTGGCCACCGCGTGCGTTCGTGAGCGAGGGAAATTCGGAGAGATCGAGCAGGGGTGGCGTGCCAGTTTCCGCCGCACCACTGTCGAACACACCGTGGTAGTTGTTGAGGCTATTCCCGCTTTGAGATCCGTATCCTCGCGACTGCATGAACGAAACCATATTGGACTGCGTGCGTGGTGATTCCGAGAAATGAAGAAATAACATTTAAATGCATTATTGCAAACAATATCAATGTTATAATATATAATATATTAAAAAATCGAAACCAACATTAAATATCTACATTAAATAGACACGATATACCAGCTTTTATTTGTTTAAATGTATATATTATTCTCACAGCTACAATACTTTTACTACGTTACTTCACACACCATAAATCCTTTGATCATCTGCATCTGCTTAAATTTGGTGAGTAGCTTCAATGTTTATAATAAGAGATAGGAATAATAGCCTCTGCCACGTTTATTCGCTTATAATTCAAATAAAACAAATCGCACTTTACCGCTGTGGGACATATTGTTCTACTTATTGTTGTTTAATATGTTCAGCAGCCGAAACCAACAATTAAAAACGTTTGATCGAAAAAATGATTTCGATAAAAATAGCACTTTCACTAATGCTCGACGTATTGTATTGACAGACAGTCCAGCACGAAAAGAAAACCCACAATGATTTGATGGAGGCGTAGAGCGTTATGAAGCGAAATTCTTATACGCTTGGACGAATGAATCACCTACAGCGAATGGAATGTGAGCATGAAAGAACATTTGTAGCTGTCTTAAAAAATTACTATATACTCGAACGCATTCTTTTAGCTGATGGTTTCATGTATCACTGAACGTTATATTTTATAAATTATCTGATGACTTAGTGCTTATTCCGATCGATTAAAAAATGTGAGTGATTTAAAAAAAAGTGGTTCTATAACATTTTGGAATTATTGATAAAATCGCAACATAGTCTTGCTTAACGTAACAACCTACCCGGTCACAAGGCAGGTATTATACCGAAAAAAGCTTGTATTATTCTAAACCTCCTGGGTAGAATTTCATTTGGGATATTGAAATGTTTTGGTTGATCACCTATGTTTTATATACAGTAAATTTGAACTATTTCTTGCATAGTATACACATACATAGCTTTTTACTGTTTATATCACTGCACCATAATTAGGCTGCCTTTCTTTTTCGACAATACCTGGCAAAAAAAATCTTCAATTTGCCTTTGACAGGTTTTTGTTTATTAGCGTACTCCCACCGCATCGTTTAAGCGTAGAAAAAAACACCATTTTTGTGTAGTTTCGCAAAAAGTGCGAAAAACTTGACGCCATACTGTTGATTTGCGTCATTTTACTGAAAATGGTTTACCATTTCACACTTAACCTTTCCTAGCCAGATGAAGAAAATGTCTCCATCAACGAACAACGTTTTCATGTTGACCTGAACCAGAACACCAGTTTTAATTATCGTCGATCGCGCCGATAAAAACTACTGATTCACTTACATTGCCTCCACCCGTACTACCACCACTACCCACAGCGATGGTTGCTAAGCTCGTCGCCGCACCTGACACCGGCGTCGTTCGATGGTGATAGTATCCTTTCTGTGGCATTCCGTTCGGTAGGGTGGAGCACATGCTTCATCCAACAACGCGCACGAGTACAACAGCAGCAAATTTACGTGAGGTAAAGCACTAACTCCGGAAGTGGGGGGCTCGACGGTTCTTTACAAACACATAAAATGCACACACGCACACAAAACAAAGACGGAAGTTTCAACACAAGCGCTCTTCCCCGGCTCGGATAATGGCACCGGTTGCTGCGTTCGCAGACTGCTTCTTCGATATTGTTGGCACCGCACGCGACAAAGAGTTCACTGTGCCTCGTTCACTCGTTATGACAGATCTCTCGCCCACACACACTCACTCACATGCAGTATTTCGTCCTAATCTGCAGCTGTCGACGAGAGCACACACGGATGTGCAAACAAGGTTATGAGCAAGCACAGCGCAACAACCAACACGCACACGAGGAGTCACTTTGCGGCAGCAACACACGGCGGACAACAAAACTGCGCAGCAGATTAGAACTTCTTACTCTTCTGCTCGTGATCGTTGGGACACTTATTTATGTTTGATTTCATTCGCGCAATCGCTGAACACGAGACTTTTCGCTCTCCGTTGCAGGGTGTACGGTTTGTTTTGCTGCGTTACCCGTGAACCTCTGTATCAGTGTGTGCGTGTGTATTTATGTTTGAATGCATCTAGTGGGCACGCAGAGGAACACCTTGGAGACTGTAATCCCGTGGAAAGGTTGTTGTTTCGCACGATAATTAAACAAGTCGCCGATTGCTACGCATGATATTTAATTTTCCGATTAATACACAAACACAACCCACGTATGGTTTACCATAGTTTGCGAATGACAAACAGATAGTGCAGTAGCGCAGCGCGTTCAATAGCAACGAAAAAAGACGAAGAAAGACACACTAACGCCAAGAATATCTCGCAATGGACGAAACCAAACACAACAACGCACCCGAGTGCTGGGCCGAGAATGAGAATACACAGCACCACGAAAAGGGTAATGAAATACTTCATGCGCGGCCGCTTCCACCAACACAAGCGCACACACACACTATCCAACCGGCCTCGCACACGCGTTAACCGCAGTGACTAGTGTTGGCGCGGGAGCATCATGCTATCGTCGAGAGCAGGCAGGCAACAGCAGCCAAAACCAACAACAACAAATGCACCCGCGTAATGGTCGGAAAACACACACGCACACAGATGCAGCCGCGCGCGGCCTATGCTCAAACTATGCGTAAATAAAGAAAAGCAGATGCGACGCAGCTGTGTGGGAATGTTTGGAAAAAGAAGAGCAGAGGTGGGTTAGGGTGGGAGTTATGTTGGGGAGAGGGGTTGGGGGGTTATGTTGCTGCGCACTATGTAAATGTGTGTATGTGGGGCTTGCACACTCACCGGCCCAGCAAACCCTCACTCCACCTCCATTCCTCTTAAGTGATTCTTCTCATTTTAATTCAACCGAATATGAATTACAATCTGCACACTATCTCGTCAACAAGATCTTCGAAAACGCTGATGGAAGACTGGACCGATCGCAAAACAAAACAAATACACATTGCCAGCTTCATCGAGAGCAGGATCATCGACCAATGCTTTCCATCAGCGACAATACACAGCGGACCGAGAGAAAAAATGTACCCGGTGTTTGCTTCTATCTAAAAAAAAACTGCCGACATGTTGTTTTGCTTTTTTTCATTCTCCTGCTACCTCGCACCAGCATGATTCCTCTCTCTTAGTGATCGCGTAAACAAATCGGGAATCACATACATTTTTGCAGGACAGTAAGGGTAAAGAAACAGGATTTCACAACAGGGAAGGAATTATCATAAAGAAATGTATTTAACGCATAAATAGCAGCGTTCTTCGGGCAGTAATAAGTAGGCTTTTTTATAACATCTTCATTTTTTATAAAACTGTTATCCAACGTAAGTCAACACAGTACCCCTTTTATCTGGTCAATATTACTGTTCGTTGATGTTATAAAAACTATTTCTAACCCTAGAATCTTCTTCAAAAATGTCACTTCTACGCACTGTCTGGTAAAACTTAAATGTTCTTAAATTAAATATCAAAACCATTGCAAAACCATTCAAACCCATACAGGACGACACTGTAGAATTAAAAAAAACAGCAGTAGAAGTAGTAATATAGCTTCTAAACATATTTCCACTAGATAAGATTCTGCCCGGATATTGACGATGACTCAAGTGAATGCATGTAACGTATGACAGGTTAAATAGAAAATAATAGAACAAAGAATGCCCAGGATATGAATAGAATAGAAACACCATTATTCCCATTTACCAACCAATATACCGAACCGAAAACCAAACCAAACAGTCACAGTGGAATTAACGATGGGGTATGATCAAACGTAACAATAACGTACAAAACAATACAGAACATCTAAGTACACAAGGAAATGCAATATGATAAACTGAACAGAATGGCGGGTGCTGTTGAACATTCATTTAAAGGGATAACTTAGATTGCCAGTTACACTTTTCGTTGCTATGGATCGTTGCATTGTGTCAATCAGGAAAAGGATCGTGTCCACAATTGAAGGTACTTTTGACAACTCACGATTGAAGTGAGTGAAATGTGTATCATACATTCCAACAAGAGTAAAAGAGATTTTTTGTTTCGGGGAATTTATTTTGGTGCAAGGGTATGTTGATGATTAGTTTCGTAGACAGGAGCTACACAAGAACAAAAAAAAAGAAAGTTGCTTCTTCTTGCACTTACCATCGACGTGCCGCTCAGCCCAGACAGCGTCCTTCGGTCCGCGAAGCCTCCAGCACCGCCTCCAGAGCTACCACCACCGCCTCCCCCACGCTGCTGTCCACCGACTCCACCGCCAAACAGGCCACTATTCCGGCCACCGACTGACGACAGTGCGTTACTGGAGGACGACAGTTGCTGCTGCTGGCTACTATTGGGACCATTACTCGCAAGTCCCGCTCCGCCGACGCCGCCACCACCAACGTTCGGTCCACTGCTGCCCATTACGCCGCTACCACCACCCGCTCGCGGATTAGCCCCGCTTCCACCATTCGTGCTGGGCGAGAGGGGCGCCACGGACGAGGAGGAGGATTGCTGATTGCTTTGCTGTTGCGACGGTGGTCCGGCATTCTGTCCGAACGGGCCACCACCACCTCCACCGCCACCGATCACCGAAGGGAACATACCCGAAGTAGGGGTAACATGTCCACCGGACAGTGCACTCGGCCCGAATGAGCTGGTCGCTCCTCCCACCACACCACTGTTGCCTCCTCCGCCGCCACCACCGCCTCCTCTCCCGCTTAAAGACACACTACTCGGTATGCTTCTGGGTGGTTGTTGGAAGTTCAAGTTTGCCATAACCTATCGACGACCATG